>OY748290.1:4498048-4696195 GCA_963556515.1 Nudaria mundana | reverse complement strand
AGTTGGTGACAGCACGGACCCCTGCGGCACTCCGGCATTCACTTGCAAAAAGCGAGAAGCCTGGCCATCGCAGAGGACCCGCACTCGGCGCTCGCTCAGAAAGCTGGCCATCCAGCTACACAGTTGAGGAGGTAGACCATATGCCGGAAGCTTGAACAGGAGCGAAGCATGCCAGACTCTATCGAAGGCTTTGGTGATGTCCAGGCCTAATCGCCAAGGACTCGCCGTGCCTTTCCATAGCCTCACCCAGACATGCGTTACGAATGCCAGAAGATCACCCGTTGATCGCTTTGGCCTGAAACTGTATTGCCGATCATTTAATAGCGAGTGACCTTCGAGATATCGCATGAGCTGCTTGTTGATGATGAGCTCAAACACCTTGCAGATGACTGAGGTGACAGCTATGGGTCGATAGTTGCCTGGATCAGACCGATCCCCTTTCTTGGGGATCGGTTGTACGTTCGCCTCCTTCCAGACCTCCGGCATGATTCCTGTGGAGTAAGACAGGCGGTACAGACGAGTTGGTACAGGAGACAACTCAGCTGCGCATTTCCGTAGTACCACAGCCGGAATGCCGTCAGGTCCACTGGCTTTCCGCGTGTCGAGTGATCACAGCACTGCCGTACAATTTCAGGCATAGTGTGACCACATTTGGCGATGGCGGGGGGCTGCAGCCACGGTCGTCGACCCGGGAATTAGCCGCAAAGAGGTCTGCGAGCATATACGCTTTCTCTTGGGCTTTGTGAGCCAGTGTTCCATCTGGGTAACACAGCGGTGGCAGCGAGCGGCTGACAAAAGTTAGATTGCACGGCTTTGGCCAGTTGCCAGTATCCACGGCTGCCCGTAGGATGGAAGTGAGCCCCTGACCAAGCCGCGCGACGCGCTGAGCATCCGCTCTCTTAAAGGCCCTCTTGCTGGATTTTGTGGCCCGGTTGTACGCCGCTTTGAGGGTGGCCCACGTTTGGGTCGCGCAAAGCCCGGGCCCTGATCCAGGCGCGATATGCCGACTGTTTTGTCGGACAGCTTTGCCACAATCTCGCCCAAACCAGGGACGGGCTCTGCGGATGCTGACGACATCAGTGAAAGGGATGTAATATTCCATCCCTAAACTGATCTCGCCAGCATCGCAGAAGCGCTATCCGAAGGAGCCTTTCTTACAAAGCAGCGCTGGCTCCAGGGGACGGACGCATAATAATCGCGTAGACCGTCCCAATCCGCTGACGGTAGTGCCATAGTCGTCGTGACATTTGTACAGCACGTGCAGGAGGTGACACCTTCATGCCAGCGTGAACCACACAGTTGTCGGAACTACCCAATGGGGCTCCTACTGAAACACTGTATTGGGCTGAGCGACTCGTCAGCAGTAGATCCAGCAAAGCGGGCGCATGATCTGACCTGTCTGGTATCCGGGTGATCCCGCATACCATCTGGGTCAGACCGTGGGAGAGAGCGAACGCATGGGCCGGGCCGCCCATGCGTTCGTACCAGCATGATCAGTCCTGAGGGACCCCAGCCATTCAATGTGATGGCCATTGAAGTCCCCATAAACACCAGGTCAGCGTTCGGGAACCGCACCTGCGCATCATCAGCCGTCTCGCTGAGGTACTGGAAGAGCTTTGTTGTCTCAGAACCCCCTGTGTGGGAACGGGAGACGCACACGTAGATCTGGCTCATAGAGCCACGTGCAGCCAAAGGACGGAGTTGGAGGGGTTCTCTAGGCAGCGCAACCGGCGGCAGCAAACATCCGCCCTAACGAACACGCACACCCCGGCTTTGTCTCGAAATTGTTCCTCGATGATATAGCCGGGGTAACACAGGTAAGACGTGTCGTCAGGGCGGCGTATCTGTGTCTCCGTGAGGAACATCACAGCGGGCCGTGCCGTCTCGAGGTGATGGTGGACGGCATCGAGGTTCGCATGGAGTCCACGGATGTTGGTGAACTCCACCTCGAAAAGTGAAGTTGTGGGGTTTCCTGGGCCGCTGTGGAACGTTTACATTTTTTCTGTTGCACTGCCATTATAGGTTTGAAGAAGAAGCGTGAAGACAAGGCGACATTTGGTGCAGCAGTAAGTGACAAAACGCAGGGGCTAGCTTCGTCTGGGACCGTGTGGGGCAGCCTCCTGGGTGGTTGATCCCAGGCGGGCCCCATGACTGTGTTGCGGGCGACCGCGGCAACGCCGTTGCTAAGGGTCTCCCTAGCCGGCGGCGAATCGACCCCCACCACCCACACTAGACTCCGCTTCACACCCCACTGGTCCCATGCCTGCTGCACCATACATCGCTGCGGGCCCGGCGGTGCAGGCTGCTGAACCCCTAACGCAACCCAGCCTGGGCTGGGTTACTTGGGGGGCTTTAGCACAGCTGCACGGTGGTACCCCCCCGGACCAACACTGTTGTACCACCTGGTACCCACGTAGGGGCCGAAGCCACTCCATGGGTACCTTAAATTAACGAACCTCGTCCGTTGATCAGCAGGTGCGCCACTAGCAGGTGAGGTCGCTGGGGCCCTAAAGATGTTGGTAGAGCCCCTTTGCACCCAATAGTATACTGCAAGTATACTGCTTCTGTAGGGATGGCGGGTGGCTACCCCGCCGTCCTCAGGCCCCGATCATGAAGGTCGATGGTCCTGGGAGTAAATGAGTGTTCGGCGCCTTGGCCGCTCACTGCGTAACACAGCAGGGAGGGTACGCTCCTTCGCGAGCATGACTTGTTTGCAGAAGGACACGGCAGCGTTCTACCTACTCACGCTGGAGACCATGGCTTGAAGCATGGTTTCCAGCGAGCAAGAATTGATCTAACTTAAAGTGAAAGTTTTACAACCGAATACTGAAACGTCACTGACAGACAGAACGGCAACACTAACTTCAAACTCCGTATTTTAGCAAAGACCTCTAATGCCTCTACCACATAGTTCCCATATACATGATATGGAATAGCACCTACGTACCTCTACGTAGTCATGGCAGAAATGTCTACACTATACTATAACTGCAAAAATCCTGTACATTGAACAGTGTCACACCAATTTCCCTGAACTTTTTACGCACGCAATATGTGACGGGTCTATTGCCATTTGGTGCAACTATTGCATGTGAGATTGGTATAAGACCTCAAGATCTTGATGAGGATCCCTTTACACCCTTAAAAGATGAATAATACACCAATTAGTATGATCCCTTTATATTTTTGATCTGTCGGTCTAATATTGTGCTCAAACGGCTCATATTCTAATTAAATATAACTTATGGTGTGCTTTGCAATACTATACATTAATTTCTACATATTTTAAGTAGAAAACTCCCAAAATTTAAAGACGGTTAATCGAACCCAAGACCACTATAAGTAAGTACACTACAGTAGGTAAGTACTCAGTCATTCATTTGAATAACAAACAATTATTGCCGTATGTAAATGTATGGGAGGTATTGCGTATAATATTTACATAACCTCATATAGATAATGTAACGCAAACCTACAATAATCCATCAAGCGTACAATCTTATCTTACTATGACATTATCCAATCGTAATATATACTTGTAGTTAATCAAATATCGCAAGTATCATCGATCTATATACATATCTGAAAATGTCTGCTCGAATTTTGAAATTACTATCTCACTTTTCATCAAAGTACAACCAGTTTTATTTAATTACCTACAGTTTTTCTTTGAGGTTTTTTTTAGGATTGATATTATAAATATTTTTTGGACATTCTCACACAATGTCATCTAGCCCAAATTAAACTAATATAAGCTTGTGTTATGGGATCTAGACGACTGATAAACATACTTATATATTTCTAAATATACATAGAAAACACCCATACTCCGAAACAAGCATTTGTAGATCACACAAATAATTTAATTCGACCCGGAATCGAACCTGGGACCTCAGGGATGGCAGTCGCATACTCATACCACTGCGCCACCAAGGCAGTCAAGTTTTGAGTAGGTACTCTACATTTTGCACAGTAATTAAGCAGCTTGGCTACTCTACATTTTGCATGGTAGCAGCACAGGTGACAAGGCGGCTTCTGGTGTTAATTTAGTGGGTAGGCCCGGAATATCAGAGAGAACCCTACATAGCGGTGTCACCCTACCCCAGGATGATTGTTCCTCAAGGAAATCCATCATGTCATCAAAAAATGCTGGTTTGTTCTTATTTACTTATTTTATTTTTATTTTAAATCTTTATGCAACAACGGTGTACAATGGCGGACTTAATGCCATTAGACATTTTCTTCCAGTCGACCTTGAGGTGATGCAGAAATAATATTCCGGTAGGTGCTCAATATTGGTTGTGAAATTGTAATCGACAATGGTACTAATACAAACACTAATTAAGGAACAAATAAAATATTAAAACAATATGGGTAGATAATTATTTAAATATATACAATAAAGAATAAATAACAACATACTGCATAAATACTGTTAATATATATATATATTATAAGTATATACATATTTCCATAAAATTTAGATAAGTCGGTGTTGCCTATGTGTTTAGGTAAGTCTGGCGGACTTTTCTCTTAAACGTGGGACGGGTATTGCATGTTCTGATCTCGGGAGGAAGTGCATTCCAAAGAAGAAGAGCCTGGATGAAAAAAGAGGAGTGAACAAGTGCAGAATTGTGATTGGGACAGAGAAGGATTCTTAATGTATGTTACTTGAAAATAATGAAATCCTGATAGACACAAAGGGAAATAAAAATATACTAGAGTAGGTATTTACTTTTTATGTTTTTTTAATTAGAGTATAATAAGAATTTATTTATTTACAATAAGAATTAAAATGTACAAAATATACATAATTGTATACTGAAAATATTTACAAAGTTAATACTATCAGGCGTTACTTTTCGGAAGTCCATAGTTAAATAAAATAAATCTAACTACTTTGCAATATTCCGCCACATGCAAATTACCCAACTCTCGTATTTATTCATGCACAAGTCCGCCCTCCAATCCCACTTAGGCCGAAACAATAGAGAGATAATTTTGAAAATATAATAAATATGAGAGTTGTGTTATCGTGCAAAAATAATAAAAAACCTCGACACGTGTTTCGCCCCCAACCAGGGGCATCATCAGGAGATGTCGATGGCTCGGTGCACGGCGACCGAATGAGCCACAACTCGTAAACCGCACCTATTTATATCCTAGGTTTTTTATTTCTACCCACAAACATAATACCAAATTATTTTATGTCTACCCACCACCGTTGTTTGAATGACGTATACCTACCCGCAGCAAAGGGGAAGAGGCGAAATTAAGTTGATCATTTAAAATATTAGGGTCCAAGCATCTATGTTTGTAGATTTCTAATTGTTCCAAAACCGAAAGCCTCAGTCCTTTGTTGCAGGTGTGCAGAACGTCATAAGTGTGAGGATTAGGTAGGGAGTGACCGGAGTCCAACAAATGTTTTGCGAAATGAGACCGTTCTGGGCGATTGTTTCTAAAAACTGATATATGTTCTTTATACCGCGTCGCGAAGCTACGGCCGGTTTGGCCAATATAAACACCCTCACAATCCCCACACTTAAGCCTATACACACCTGACTTCCTGTCATCCCCAATTTTCTCCTTAACATTGCAAATGTTTCTCCGGATAGTGTTGTCAGTTCTAAACGCGACATGAATATTATTTTTACGCAAAATTTTGGCAACTTTATCAGATATCGGACCTAAATAAGTTAGACTAGCTCTATACCGATGGACGTCACGATCCGGGGGAATAGCATATAGTAAACTACGCGTAATTGAGGCTCGCCGCCTTCCAACTAAGTTGTCCACAATCTTGGTACTGTAACCATTAGATTTAGCAATTTGATAAATAATATTTAATTCGCGGTTAAAATTTATTTGAGAAAGTGGAACCGAAAATAGCCTGTGAACATAGCTGTGGAAGGCGGCAAGCTTGTGCTGCCAAGGATGACAGGAAGTGGCAGGAATTACTGTGTCAGTATGAGTGGGTTTGCGAAAGATCCGGAATTCATGCCCACCCTCATTTCTAGTAATAGTCAAATCTAAGAAATTTATGGACCTATCCTTCTCTAACTTTTGAATAGTGTTCACCCTAAAATCAAATTCAAACTCGAGTTAGAGAAGGATAGGTCCATAAATTTCTTAGATTTGACTATTACTAGAAATGAGGGTGGGCATGAATTCCGGATCTTTCGCAAACCCACTCATACTGACACAGTAATTCCTGCCACTTCCTGTCATCCTTGGCAGCACAAGCTTGCCGCCTTCCACAGCTATGTTCACAGGCTATTTTCGGTTCCACTTTCTCAAATAAATTTTAACCGCGAATTAAATATTATTTATCAAATTGCTAAATCTAATGGTTACAGTACCAAGATTGTGGACAACTTAGTTGGAAGGCGGCGAGCCTCAATTACGCGTAGTTTACTATATGCTGTTCCCCCGGATCGTGACGTCCATCGGTATAGAGCTAGTCTAACTTATTTAGGTCCGATATCTGATAAAGTTGCCAAAATTTTGCGTAAAAATAATATTCATGTCGCGTTTAGAACGGACAACACTATCCGGAGAAACATTTGCAATGTTAAGGAGAAAATTGGGGATGACAGGAAGTCAGGTGTGTATAGGCTTAAGTGTGGGGATTGTGAGGGTGTTTATATTGGCCAAACCGGCCGTAGCTTCGCGACGCGGTATAAAGAACATATATCAACTTTTAGAAACAATCGCCCAGAACGGTCTCATTTCGCAAAACATTTGTTGGACTCCGGTCACTCCCTACCTAATCCTCACACTTATGACGTTCTGCACACCTGCAACAAAGGACTGAGGCTTTCGGTTTTGGAACAATTAGAAATCTACAAACATAGATGCTTGAACCCTTATATTTTAAATGATCAACTTAATTTCGCCTCTTCCCCTTTGCTGCGGGTAGGTATACGTCATTCAAACAACGGTGGTGGGTAGACATAAAATAATTTGGTATTATGGTTGTGGGTAGAAATAAAAAACCTAGGATATAAATAGGTGCGGTTTACGAGTTGTGGCTCATTCGGTCGCCGTGCGCCGAGCCATCGACATCTCCTGATGATGCCCCTGGTTGGGGGCGAAACACGTGTCGAGGTTTTTTATTATTTTTGCACGATAACACAACTCTCATATTTATTCTATTTTCAAAATTATCTCTCTATTCTTTCGGCCTAAGTGGGATAGGAGGGCGGACTTGTGCATGAATAAATACGAGAGTTGGGTAATTTGCATGTGGCGGAATATTGCAAAGTAGTTAGATTTATTTTATTGAAAATATTTACATTAAAAAATATCGTTTAAAAAATCCTCCTCGTCATTGCCGACTGGGAATGTTCCCAGAATGCTGGCTGTGTTGCCACATTGGATGGCGATATTTATTCTTTGGGCCAGAAAATAGTCAGCCTTCTAGTCCTGTCTTTTTATGCGACACGAAACCTACTTTGCTTACTCCTCGTGGGCGGAGTCCTTACGCGGAGAACAGCCATTTTCCTACAAAGCCATTAAATCCACTTAATAACTACACCGGGCTCACCAGGTTCAAAGAATTACTCTTGGTATATCCAACGAGGCAACACAGTCAGCATCCTGGGATCCTTCGCAGTCGGCACTGACGCGGAGGATTTTTAGACGATAGATGTTTCTAATATCCTACTCTAATATAAGCTACCGTCATGTGAATATAATATGTACTTACTTACTTTTTAAAATGTCAGGTACAGAACACACAGAATACCAACACTCCGAAACAAATCATACCTACAAATATTTGACCCGACGCGGCCCGGGAGCGAAACAGAACCTCTGGGCAGTCCCAGAGGTTCTCCCAGAGGGTTATACGAGTAGTTTCGCGCAGGTCTACAGTTCTACTCCACTGAGGGCGAGGCAGTATTACCTATAATAATAGGTACCTACGTACAAAAGTATTAGATACTACTTATACTGCAACTTTTAATTTCGTGGGAATTGGGAACGAGGGTAAAGGTACGGGCAAACTCGTCCGTCACATGCAACGTATAACACACATTATAACATCAGAACCGGATCTGGCCTAAACAATTTGTATGGTAACAAACACTATTACACTATTACACTATGATCATTCACCACGCTGTCTTACCCGTCACCGCGCCAGTCTCGCGTGTTCCCATGCTATCCCACGCGTACGACGCTGTCTCACACGTTTAAAGTGTCATAGCGCGTAGATAACGTTAACGTCAGACGTCATAAGACGTAGGACCAGTGTGTCGCAGTTTCCCACGTCGCGTACCATACGTCGTATGTGAAGGACCAGTGTGTTTTAACCTATCCCACGCGGGTGAACTCGCATGCGTCAGCTAGTAAATATTACTAACAACGTGGGTGTTTGTTGTTTATATGAAATCATCGCTATAATTCCGCGAAAACTTTCACTAAATTTTGTTTATTTATGATATTATTATTTTCTCACAACGCAACGATCTATCATCTTGAAATAGATCGTTCTATTGACCTGCGTGGGTGGAGCCATCTGTATTCGAGTAGAGTGAACTAAGAGATGTTTTAATAACCTTTCGAATAGTCAACTGCTATTGATTTGATGGGAATTGTGGCTGTCAATGCCGCTGAGGTGAAAGTTCTTTGTCAGTTTCTGATTTGTGATGTTGGAAGACACCCTTATGATTGATCTTTTCATAAGCATAGGGCCATAGCCTACAAAAAAAAACGAAAAAAAAAGGTTCTTTATACTGTGCTATAGAGAACTGACCGATGCCGATGGCTCACTTTTTGATAGTGGACTGTGGAATCCCTCTTTTTAATAAGATGAACTGAAAAGATGGAAAAAGATTTGAAATGCTTCCTTGATCGGAGAGTAGTACCTAGTAGTATTTAACTGCTTCGGTGGCGTGGTCGGTTGTACATCGGCTTTCGACTCCGGAGTCTCGGGTTCGATTCCCGGGTCGAATCCAATATTTGTGTGATCCACAAATGTTTGTTTCGGAGTTTGGGTGTTTTCTATGTATGTTATGTATGTATTTAGAAATATATAAGTATGTTTATCAGTCGCCTAGATCCCATAACACAAGCATATAGCTTAGTTTGGGCTAGATGACGTTGTTTGAGCATTCAACAATATTACATCAGCTCTTTCGACCACGTAATCTGGTCAAAACGTCAGGCACAAAAGGTATCCTGTAATAACCTGAACCGGTATTAGGTACATTAACGATAATCCTGATCTATGAAAAGATAAGTTTGTTAATCTAATAATACGCTGGTACACGCCTAAAACAAATACCAACAATTACCTGCGCGAAGTGATTAGGTACCTACTTTATATTATTTCTCAGGGTCCTAAATATGGATAACGTAGATATAGTCATACAAAAATATGCTGAAGCTCACCAAAATAGACTTCACCATCACGTGAACGTCGAAGCTATACAGCTGCTATACGTCACTGAATTATTGAGAAGACTTAAACGGACAAAATCGTTCGAGTTAGTTTAGTGATATAGTGACGAACTAAATAAATGTAGTAATAGGTGCTGCGATATGAACAGTCATGAACAAAGTGTCTTCGCCTTAACAGACTCTAAGTAAAGTGTTATTGGACACGTTCTTAATTGAGCGGAGTTTACGAAACTCTTTCTTAGATCGAACTCCTCCTAAACGAGTGGATCGATCTTTTTGAAATTTGGCACGGTCATAGTGACCATCACCGTGAGTGCATATATCTGAAGTCATAAAGATCGGTCCAGTCGTTTAGGACTTCGACCCGGATCGATAAATTCAGCTTAATTATTGCAACAGCAGAATGCATTGCATACCTAGTTATTGTTTACATAGCATATTAGGTCAAAGTAAGTTACTCATTAGTCAATAGGCTAGATTATAATATAATTAAGGTATTGTTTTCATACTTACCATAAAAAAAAAATCTTTAGCGGACTGCCTCGGCTTTGCCCGCGTGAAATACTCGTAATATTATGGTTCTCAATTACCGCGATAACACATCCTCGGAATAAAAAATCACCTAAAACCTTCCTCGAGAACCACTCTATCCATAGATAAAACCAACATGAAAATCAGTGCAGTGGTTTTTAAGTTTATCGTGAACAGACAGAGGCGACGGAATTTGTTTTATAATATATGTAGATTATGTAGTGATGGTATAAAGATTGACAGTTCAGTTTAATACCACGCCTCTTTGGTGTAGCTACCTAGATAGGTACTATTTAGAAAAGTTGCTCAGATGTTTTCTTGACGAATGATGTAACGATAGTCAACAACATCTAATATCACAACTATACTAAGTATACTAGTTTTTTTTTAATATTTTAACAATATAAGTAACTGGCAATAAAATATACTAGGTCGCCGCAGTCGCGAAACGTACCGTTACGCTGCAGCATATATTTGAGCGAAGCGAGTTTTGATTCAAAGCGATATAACTCTGTCAAAGTATTTTTTGTCATTACGCTATGGGAATTTTTACCATCAATTAAATTACTTTTATTTGATCGAAATTCAAAATTCTGGCTTCGTAAGAACCTGGGTAATTCTGTAAGCTTTTGATGAGTGCAAGAAATCGGCCGAGTATTTGCCGAGAAACAATTTAACACAATTTAACATAAATCGTAATTTGAGTCACCTGTTGAGAGTAAGGCTGTTTGAACCAGCGAGGAATACTCTAAGCACTGCTCTAGAATTTTTTTTTAATTTCAAATATAATCAGGCTACGTCAGAAAAGTTACAGATCTTATATTAACTTATTCTACGGCCCATAGATACATACCTTAAAATTAAAAATATAGAGCTACACGGTTCACGGGTCGATGGCTGGGACCAAATTTGTTGGTCTATGTGCAAGCAAGCTAATTGAATGCTACCTTGATTGGGAATAGCTGATGCCTGAAGCTCAACCCACGTGGAATGGCTTATAATGACGATTACTTTTTGGACATCCTATTTAGATGAAATAAAGCTCATGTTATATACTGTACCAGCAGTCCCGGCGAACTTCGTACCGCCACATAATATTAACCTTTTAAAACCTTCCTGAGTTTGCATGTACATATATTTTTAAGATATAGCCAAAACGGTCCAGCCATTCCAGAGTTTTGGTAAGACAAACTAATGTAGATCCCTTATTATTATAATAAAACAATACTTTTACAAGAATTACAACGTACTTATACTAAACTAGTATCTTGCAGGTGTGTGAAGAATTCCTTTTCATACAAGTCAGTTTGACCGCATTGCCGCTTTGGAATGTAATGCTAATTCTCTGTGCAAAATAAAAGCCAGCCCTTTAGTCACGTGTGGTGTGACCAAAGGGCTGTACCGTAAACCATTAACTAACTATACACTTTAAAAGTAAAACACTACTCATTTAATCCAGGTTGTACCTATACTCTTTTGAAATCATACACTTCTACTGTGAAATCTTTGAATAACGTGAAACCGAGGCTAATGAAACAGTACAGTCGTCAAAGGGAAGGTACAACTTTTACTATGTCAGAGGTGCCTTTTATAGTCTCTAGGTACCCATAACTATTGTTGATGATACATAGATATCTTAACCTAAGTACATACATAATTTTTAGTATATATTATGCGTTTCCACCAATAAGGGAATAGGGTAGGTACTCATTTCACGCCCAAGATCATCGACTTCCATGATCGGGGCCTGAGGACGGCGTGATAGTCACCCGCCGTCCTTACAGAAGCGTCCTTCACTCACCGACGCGGGATAAAACCCTACCCCAACGGCGCGGGATTCTCATCCCGACCAAACCCCCGAAGAGGCCACACATGTGGTTAAAGTCCGCCGGGCGCCACTGGAAATACTTCTGGTGCATACGTAAGAGGGGCCGCGCTTGCGCGGTCTTAAAAGAAAGGTACTTATTTCTGCAGTTCATCACCGACGCGTGATGTCTTTCGATATCATCCCATTCACTACACCCTGATTACGTCTATTTCCATGTAACTATTAAAAACAATTGAAACAGCTCATCATAGACAGCAATATATTTTTTTTAAATTACAGCTTAAAACTGAAAGTGTTGATAACTTAACTCTATAGTTTATGCCCTGAGGCGGTATAGGTGATTTCTAGTGGTGATTCCAATAATAATTATAATGAATGAATACTTAGAATAATCAATGAATCACTTTGATCATCTTAGACGTAATAATAGAGTACTTTACTTCTCAAATAGGTACATTTGAAAGAAAGAAAGAAGAAAGAAAAATCGTTTAATTTGTACACAGAATGACACAACAGATAATACGAGTAGGTAGGTATATAATTCCGCACAAAACAAAAAAGAGGCAAACAAAACGAAATCTAAAAAAATAATTAAGAAAATCGTTGAAAACAATTACGAGAGAAATACAATAAAAAAAGTGGCAATTGTGCACCCATACGCCAGCGCCGGTAAAGCCATCAAGTGCCATTTCAATGTACAAGGCCCTCTCTCAGCTTAATGCTATTGTAAAGCAGACGTCGTGGATCTGTCTTAGCCTTTGGAGATAAAGTTGTGATTTTGTGTGTGTGTTTCCGTATAGATAGAAATGCAAGTCTGGCTTCCCAACTAAGTATATACTTACGTTTTTACGTAACATAAACAAGGTTAAATACGAGTACAATTATGCACAGGAAACCCTTCTACTATAAGTACAACATATCAATATTAAATACTTGTATTATTAAATATAATTTGTTACAATATAACCACCAACTTCCTTCCGTACATCATAAATCAGTACACAGATATTGATTGGAAACATATTAATCTTAAACGGAGACATACATGATGTACAAACTTATATTAATACAAGCTGTCCCGGCGAACTTCGTACCGCATTCATTTTTCTAATGTTCCGCATAACTTTTTTTTCTTCCATAAGATCCTTCTCCTGATAATTACTAACGCAACAAAAAAAGAATAAGCGAAATCGGTCCAGCCGTTCACGCGTGATGGCGTGACCAAGGGAAATAGGGATTCATTTTTATATATAAAGAAGATAAGTATAACTCTAAGTTCATGGTAGGTACCTACTAAGTAGCACCACAGAATAGGGAATAGTACTTACATACAGAACTTGCACTCCGACTTTAATTAAAGCACATTCTTTTGTTTACAGAGAACATCATTCGAACGTTACGGTTGTCCAGTAAAGTAAAATATATACCAGCAAAATTTGACCAATAATTATGACTATAATGCCTCATTATAAACTCTATGGTCAATGCCGTGTCACAAACAAGAGACAACCCTTACTGATTTACAACTTCTTTTTTTTTTTTTTTATATTGGGTTCGCCAAATTGACGCCGCCCGCCTGGTGGTAAGTCGTGACGACGTCTAGCGATTGTGGGCCACTCTCACAGCATACAATACTATAGAGAGTGGCCCTCAACTTGACGACCTACTTATGTGTCATTAAGAGATAAGTTTAAGCATATTAACATCCTTACAGTGTATTCACAGTATATTTATGAAATTTTATTGTATACCCACAAGAACAAAAGTAAATTTGTGAAAAATAGTGATAATCATAATCTAAACTTAAGAAATAAGGATAAACTGGCTGTTCCTAAATTTAGGCTTCATAAAGTGAGTAATTCTTTTGCGGGGAACTTTATTCGAATGTACAATACATTGCCAACCGAAATAGCAAATTTATCTGTCAATAAATTTAAAAAACTAATAAAAAGTAAATTGTGCCATAAAGCTTATTATAGTATTAATGATTTCTTAGATGACAAGGCGGCCTGGTTGTAACAACGTAACGAATTGCTCCTTTCTAAATAACTCTGTATTAGATTTAAGATGAAATATTTTGAAAAAAGCCGAGCTGAGTTTCTTGAGGGCTCTTCTCAGTCTCGTTGCATTTTGGAACCCTCGGTAGAGTCACACCAACTTCTGACGAATCTAAATAATTTTCTGAAAATTTCAAAGATAATAAACGTTATTTTATTTATTTTATTTTATTTTATTGTGCGTCTTCACGCTCCGCTTAAAGAACCCAGGATTATATGTGGGAGGAAACACGTGCACAGGCAAGGCGTTCCAGGCCACTATCGTTCGGCAGAAAAACGAACGTTTAAAACGCTCGGTTCTCGCGAACATTCTATCCACTGTGTGGGAGTGGCATCTCTGCCCGGCACGCGTTGTTCGGGATCGGAAGGAACAGGGTGGGATCAGATTGAAGAGCTCTTCAAGTTGTCGCTGACGTCACGTATTTTTTTGCGGTTGTTAGGCGAGAGACATAGGCCTACTTATATTAAGTATACCTCTACGTTCATGGTATCTAAGTAGTATCTACCTACTGCCCCCTTAGTATTAGCGCTCGGAAGAAGTTGTCGATATCCAATGACATTGCAGGAAGTTCCAAAAAATGTGTTAACTGGGTCACGTGATTTTCTGTGCTATCATTGGTTATCGACAAACTCTTACGACGCCATGCTCATAGGGCTGGTAATAAGTAGGTACTTCGATAATAAAGACGTGATGTTAAGCGGTTAAGCCGTACTTGAGAGCAGTGTAGAGACGCATACTGTCGGAGTCCGTTCAGTCCTGAGAATATCATTGGCGGTTTCAGAAACCGGTCAATAAGAGCTAGCAAGTATTTTAACCGACTTTAAAAAAGGAGGACGTTTATTATCTTATTGAACTGGTGCAAAAATCGCTTTGATTTGTAAAATTATTTTTTTCATTGAATGCTGATGCTTTTCGCGTGGCCCCATTTTGACAACCGGACGGTTTATTTTTGCTTAAATTATTGCCTATGTAAGAACGTCCAATAGGTGTGAACGCAGCTTTAGAATGTTATGAGTAATTTAATCTATACTACAATTTACATAACTGTAGGAGGCGTTAGCATCGGCATCAAGCCCTCGATGCAGTACCTAGGGATCGTACTTGATAGCCGATGGAACTTCGGACCACATTTCCGAAGTTTGGTCCCTAAAGTGACGGAAGCAACCTAAAGGGACCCAACGCTTGCTGCAGGAGACTGTACCTGAGGATCATGCGCAGTATGGCCCTATACGGGGCTCCCGTATGGGCGGAGAGATTGGCGGTCAAGGTGAACGTGACTCTGTTAAACAGACCACTGCGAACCTTGGCCGTCAAAACAATACGGGGATACCGTACGATCTCCGGAGAGGCTGCATGTCTCCATGCTGGAGCGGGACCACAGGCCTGCGTCTCGAGAAATCGAGGAGCAAGTCTCAACTCCGCCAGAATGTCATGAAGTCATGGAGGGTGCGACTTGAGCAACCCAAGTGGGGAACCACCATCATCGCGGCGGTGAGACCGATCATGGATGAGTGACAGCAGTGGCAGCATGGTGACCTCACGTATGGTGTGACTCAGTAGGTCCTTACCCCTACGACGAAGGGCGTGGTAGGGAGCACATCGGCAAACTTGTGGCCCATGTGAAGCCTACCATTATACACCGGCTACTTCCCACCGGTGTATAGGTTGATGGGTTTGAGAGGAGTACCACAGTTACAAAGATACTCAAACCAAGACTGGTCAGTTACCTTCAAGTGGTGCCGCCTGTTATTGGTCTGGTTCCATCCGAAACAGACGTAACCAAACTCGGCCAGTCGCTTACCCGTCCTCCCTCTCCACATCCCAAATCCTCTACTCCCCCCCCCCTGGTGGTGCTCAACCTCCCGTCGTAGTCGCGCAAAGCGCGGCAGGGCCGGACTTGAGCACGCCACCAACCTCCAAATCACCCTGCATCCGCCAGCGGTGCGGGTGGGAAAGTGGAATTTCCCAAAATCCAGGCCTGTGCAACTATCCCGTCGTAGTCGCGACCGTGCACGAGCGAATACATCGTGCAACTAGTCGCGGCGGGGCCGGTGGCTGCACGGGCTATCCCTATCCTAAACAAACTCCTGCCCCTCTCCACTCCCCCCCAACCTCCCATATCCCAATCACATCCAAAATCCCATCTAGTGAGGCCTGAAACTCAGACTAAAAGAATAACATAGACGGAACGAATAGAACTAGCGAGTGAAGCCGCCAAAAGGGATACTATATAGCAATGGGATACCATTTCGCTCGCCACTCCTTTGTGAGCAGCGAGTGTGTACGCACGTGCGATCACGGTTGAACAAAATATTATAAATATGCCGTATTGTGTGGTGAAAAGGTGTAAAAACACTTCAATTATTCATAGGAAGAATGCTGGATTATCGTTTCATAAGTAATTAACTATTTCTTATTAGATTTCATAACATTTTTCTAAATATTTTAGTTGCCCAAACTAGGAACACAAAACCTCCGCCATATTATACAGAGTTGCCATAATTTTTTCATCATTTCCACAAAATATTTTGCAGTATTTATGGGAATTTATAAGGTACTGAGTAAAAAAAAATCAGTGTCATCAATGTTGACAACCTCGATGTTTCTAATCATCATCATCATCATTCGTGCGTTAGTCCCGAACTCCCGATCACATCTGTGTCCGGGATCTACTTAATACGTGGCTTGGGTATTTCGGCAATCTTGGAATTGACCGCTGTCTGACCTCCCAGCCTGTGTTCTGATCCAATATATTTATGTTACTGTGTCAGTAGTTTAATTTCAGTCGAACACTACAAAGGCCTCAGTCTTAAACTAACGGCTATTGATATCCACTTCATGTATAGTCAACGACAAAAGTAGCTTAAGCAATAATTCTTATCTGTTGATCACTATAGCTGTTAAACCGACCACAAAATCATAAACAAAACACGAAATATATTAACTTTGTCCTTGGGAATTCTAAAATTACTTGTACAGTGCTGTGGCACATGCATTGGGATGTAAAAAAGAATATTAAATATTTTTGTGCTAACCAACTTTTGTTGTTGACTGTACTTTGTACTTACACTGGAATTAAGCTTTGTTCATTCATCTTAAAATTGATTATTTTAATTATGAGAAATTTTTTGAAAGCTAGTAATTAAAGTGTGTTTACTCAGTGTTTTTAACACGTTTTCATTTATTTTAACACTTCCCCATTTTAAGCACTTATCATAATAATAATTTGTGTAAATGACATAAAATACAGATAACATTTACTATAACAAATATTAATTTTCCATATGTCCACTATATAGAGATTTTTAGATTTTTTCATTTGCTGGCAACATTACGCACACGCCGTTAGTGGTATCGGTACACGGAAATCGGAGTCACACGCACACATTGAAAGTGTCATTTGGCTTCACGTGTTTATTCTACATGTTCCGTCTATATTATTCTTCTAGTCTGAGGCCTGAAAGTCATGCCGGATGGGAGGAGGGCGTCTCCTCGGATATTTCGAGGAGGGAGGAACGCCTGACCGCCCACCTTGCGAGACAACGGATGTCGAGGTAATGCTGGGGGACCACCCTCTCGTTACATCGGCCGCCGATCCAACACGTAACCTCACTTCGTTGCACTGGATAACCGTGGAGATTACCAGTGATCTATCCATCCACCTGCGCTAGGCCTGCGCAGTAGAGCCGTCCGCGGGGATGAAGGAATCCTGGGAGGTTGAAGCATGGTGGGTCTTGCCAACACGCCTCCTTTGGTCCGGATTTCTTGTTAATCGGTAGCCCCCTCTAATAGCCGCAGAGGGGGAAACGGTCATAATGCCCCGTTAGAGGGGCATGGCGAGGTGCGCGTAGATGTGAGGGAGGACCATGCTGAAGGCTCGCGGAATGTGATCAGTCTGGGGGGGGGGCGTTTACCCTAACGTACCCTTTCAGCCACAAACCAAGAGCCCGATGTCGCGTTTCAAACTCCTCTACGCGCACCTATATCTCTCAGGTAATCCTAACGTGCGTACCACGTTCCCTGTTGCGGGCTCCATGGAGGGTGGGAAGCCTGGGAGACGAATACTCTACTCTTACACAATATGGATAAAGGGAAAATTTCAAATTTAGCTTCAAAATCAAAACCAGAGGAGGCGACTAAACCCGCCACCCCTGGTACTTCACATCGGTCCGGAGATACCACCTCGGCGGTCACTCCGCACCGTAACGCACCCGCAGTGGCCAATAGGACTACTGCGCACAAAACATCAAACCGAAGAGGGACTAAGCCCCCTTTCACAAAGTTCGGTACCACCGCGTCGGCGGAAACGGCGAACTACAAACCTAGGTTTGGTACCACCGCCTCAGCGGAAACGGCGAACCCAAAAAACAACTACCAGATGTTCGGTACCACCGCCACGGCGGAAACGGCGAACCACCACACACCTCACCCAACAGCCATGAAGGCGTTTGGGTACGAAAATACACCACAGAATTATTTTAATCCTGTGAACGACTTTACCACATCCTGGGCCTCAAGGGCAAACCAGCAAAGCCAAGACCACAGATTTTGGTCTCAGCCGGGCCCCAGCACATCTCATAGCCGTCCAGCTCGCTGGACGGACGAGAGAGATGTACAGCCCAGACGTAACACAAACTCTAAACGCAGGCGACGTGCCAAAGAGCGCGACGCTACAAACAAGACATCCACACCGGAGCCCTCGGGGGAAGGGGAGACCGAGGGAAACGCGAAAGTACACAGGATGTCCGTCATAACGTCGGAAGGTGAGACGAGTGGAGCGGAAAGCTCAGGCCCAACAGGTCCGTCTACGTCGCACAATAAACATCAGCCGGCACATATAACAGGTGGAGGCTCCTATAGGAACCCATACCACCACAACAAACGCGGAAACCCACACCCACGGAGGAAGGAGAGCGGGGATGGGACACCAGTAAAACGTTCACGGCACGAGGTATCCTTCTCGCCGGCAGACGACAAAAAACGGGCCAAGATGGACGACTCGACATCAAGCCCAATAAACTACGCGGAGGCAGCCAAGAAACCGATCGGAATGGTAGTCACCACCGAAGGCTGAACACCGATGTCACCCTCGCAGGCGGACGCAGCGAGTTACCACATCTCCCGGACCATGATAGCGAGTGCTCTCGACCGCACTCATGACGAGGAAGGCCCCGACTTCAGGGGCAAACCAGCCTTCATCGACGGCTCCCTCCGGGTGTGGTGCGGGAACCAGGCCGCAGTGACGTGGCTGAGGACGAAGATCGGCGGACAGGTTCTTCGCACCGGCGAAAAGCTGACTGTGAAGGGCCTGGACGAGATGCCGCCACGGGTGCGCTGCTGCGTCCTGGTCCCCGACCCACAAGGAGTCTACAACGATGCCAGAGAGCTAGGAGCCATCCTGGCATGGCAAAACAAATGGGCTCTGGTGCATACTTGGTCCATCCAAGTAGCGGAGCGACGTAGGGAAGGATGGTTCCTGGTGGCCTCCATATCGGAGACCCTGATACCAGTGATCATGCAACACGAGCGCCGCCTGACCGCAATAATCGGAAGTGTGTACATCCGATTCTTGGGACCAGGTCGCAGATCGTCAGCAACACCGATAAGCCGCACAAGGGGGTCAGCGGAGGAAGCTCCATGCACTGTACCGGAACCCAACAATACCACGCATACACCGGTCCCCGGAATCGGGGAAGCCGGACATACAGCATCAAACACTACAGCGGAACAATCAGGAACGCTACCAGGACCTTCACGCGCTGCCGAGGAGGAAGATTCGCCCTACCGTTCGGACGGGGAAATCTCGCGCCTGATAGCGAGCCTGGACACGGCAGAGGAGGAGTTAGTCATACCCGATGGCTACTTCGACCCAGCATCCCATTAAAATCTTGCAAACAAACCTCCAGCACAGCATGTCGGCAACGGCGACACTGCGCAAATGGCTGGAGAACAACACCACTGCCGTTGTCCTAATCCAGGAACCCTGGATAAAAAGTGGCCGCATACATGGACTCTCCAATATGAGAGGTAAGTTGTTCGTGTCATGCCCACATGACACGGGCCCCCGAACATGCATTTACGTCACGAGGGACATAAATGCACATTTACTCACAGAGTTCTGTTCCAGAGACCTAACCGCAATACGGATCTCCGCAACTCTGAACCACATCGTGCCGGAACTAGTAATTGCATCAGCATACATGCCAGAGAATGAAGAGATACCGTCAAACAACTTCGCCGGGCTAATCAACCACTGCGAAACAACAAAAATGGAGCTGCTACTAGCAGCGGACACAAACGCACACCACACACTGTGGGGCATGGACAGGTGCAACGATAGAGGTAACGATTTAGTTGAATATCTTTTTAGCACTAACTTAAACATCCTCAATAAAGGATCCGAACCAACCTTCGTTACGAAACGATGCCAAACCATCATAGACATGACACTTACGACTGACTTAATAAGGGACCTCGTCACAAACTGGCACGTATCAAAGGAGGCATCATGCTCCGACCACAGGAGAATAAGATGCGACATACAAATTAACATACCCCTGCCCCCACCAAGCAGGAATCCACGAAAAACAAACAAAATAAAGTACACAAACACTCTGCACTCGAAACTGGACGACCAGCCTCTGTCACCATCCATAGATGACATACAGCAAATTGAGGCGCAGGTAAGTGCTATATCAAACATAATCGACCACAGTTATCAAACTGCGTGTCCGCTGTACACACCACGGGCAAATGCACCCGAAAAACAACAAAACTGGTGGGGACCTGAACTGAAACGACTCCGTAAGATAGTAAGGAAACGTTTCAACAGGGCCATGAACACTAGAGCAAACGAGGACTGGGACTCCTATAAAGAGGCAAAGTCAAAATATAAAAAACGTATCCGATACAGATCTACCGAAGCATGGAGAAATTTTACCACAAGTATAAACTCTTGCGAACAAGCAAACCGCGTCAGGAAGGTACTGGCCACCCAACCACACCATGGGATAGGCAGTCTCCTAAAACCAGACGGAAACTACACCAGCTCACCGGGGGAAGCACAACAAACTCTGATAAAGACTCATTTCCCCGACTGCAGGTTCCTACAAATCGCAGAGGCAAGAGCAGACTGGTCACTTCCATCAGAAGAAGGCTGGGACTACGCGCGCACTGTAATAACACTAGACAAGCTCTCATGGGCGATAAACAGTTTCTCACCCTTCAAATCCCCTGGTCCGGATGGAATATTTCCGGCACTCCTACAGTGGGGAGGAGAAAAGCTCTACACACCACTACTATCCATAATGCAAGCCTGCCTAGCCTACAGGTACGTGCCCGCAAGCTGGAGGAGAGTGAAGGTAATCTTCATACCTAAACCAGGCAAAAGTGATTACACAAACCCAAAATCATTTAGACCAATTAGCCTCACCTCTTTCCTCACAAAAACACTGGAAAGACTGTTTGAGAGAACCCTTCGGGAAAATGTGTTGACCCACTTTCCCCTTCATACAAATCAGCATGCATACACAGCAGGCAAATCAACCGAATCGGCCCTCCACCAGGTGGTAAGCCGGGCGGAAGAGGCGATACAAAACAAAGGTATATGTCTAGGTACTTTCATCGATATTGAGGGTGCCTTTGACAAAACAAATTTCACCAGCATCATGTCAGCACTGGAACATCATGGTGCAAATCCGGTGCTATCAGGATGGATAAAGAACATGCTCAGTAATAGAACACTTCTACTAGACCACGAAACAGAGGTGGTAAAGGTGGTGAAGGGATGCCCCCAAGGAGGAGTCCTTTCACCACTTCTGTGGAACCCAGTAATAAATAGCTTAATTACTGAACTAAACAAAAAACACCTCTACACAGTCGGCTATGCAGACGACATCACAATTCTCATTACTGGTAAGGAAGCCAACATAGTATGTGACCTCACCCAAACTGCTCTCCGAATAGTAGAAAAATGGTGTGCAAAATACGAATTAACCGTAAATCCAGGTAAAACGGAACTCGTAATGTTCACCCAAA
This sequence comes from Nudaria mundana, assembly GCA_963556515.1. Classification (NCBI taxonomy): domain Eukaryota; kingdom Metazoa; phylum Arthropoda; class Insecta; order Lepidoptera; family Erebidae; genus Nudaria; species Nudaria mundana. The sequence continues at coordinate 4,674,336 of OY748290.1, read as the reverse complement.
AACGAATTCTGGGCAACTTCAGACTTCCCAGACTCTTCGGCACAGAACTAACACTTTCCAAGGAGGTTAAGTACTTAGGTATCACCTTGGATAACAAACTGACCTGGCGCAAACACATAGACGACAAGATAAACAAGACTAGCATCACCTTCTGGCACTGTCGCAAGATGTTAGGTAAGTCCTGGGGTCTCTCGCCGAAGGTAACACTGTGGCTATATAATATGGTCATATGCCCCATGCTATGCTACGGAGCGCTGGTATGGTGGCCCAAATGCCAGCAAATTACATGTCAGAAAAAACTACAAAAGTTCCAAAGGCAAGCCTGTCTTGCGGTGCCTGTCACCGCAAGACAGCCATGAGAACCACACCGACCGCTGCTGTTGAGGCCATGCTGGGCATAACCCCGCTGCACCTTCACATTACACAAGAGGCCTCTGCAGCAGCTCTTAGATTAAAATCCCTAAACCTATGGAGAAACATCAGCACCCATCACACAAAACTTCTAGATATTATCTATAACGACACTCCCATTCTCATGTCGGGATCGGATAAAATACCAAAAATCTTTATTTTTGATAAAAAGTACAAGATCCAGTTATTCGAGGAAGATAACGTTGAAGGCTTAAACCTCACAGAGCTTAGAGTCTTCACAGATGGATCAAAAACCAGATCTGGCACAGGCAGCGGAGTTTTCTCCGAGGACCTACAGATCAGAATAGCAACGCCACTAGGCAGCAACGGCTATAGCTTCCAGAGAGGTAAGGAACACTAATATTAGAATACTCTCGGACAGCAAGTCAGTACTACAGGCCTTAAACAACCACAGCATTAGCTCAGGCCTCATCTACGACTGTCATCAGCGTCTGGCTGAGATAAGTAAGTACAACCACGTCACTCTACAGTGGATCAAAGGACACAGCGGCTCCAGAGGCAATGACGCAGCAGACGAGCTCGCAAGAAGCGGCTCTAGCCAAAGGTCAATCGGCCCGGAGCCAATGCTACCACTACCGATAGGCACCATAAGGACAATGCTGTCCCACAGAACACACACTCTACACAACACACTCTGGACAAGCCTAACGGACTGTCGGCAGGCGAGGGAGGCACTGCCCGAACTCGACTGCCGACAAGCCAGAAGGCTAGTGACGTTAGAAAAATCCCGTCTGCGACTCTTCACAGGTGTCTTAACAGGGCACTGCCTATTAAAAAAACACCTACATACGATAGGAATTACTGACAGTCCCCTTTGCAGGGCATGTATGGCTGAGGAGGAGACGGTCAGCCATCTGCTACTGCGATGTGAGGAAGTCAAGAACTACAGGGCGAAACATCTCGGCAACCCGGAAACCGTCCCTGAAGCTCTGCACAACCTGCGGGGCCTGCTGGCGTTCCTGGAGGAGATCGGCTGGCTCGTGTAAACGAGTAGAAGAGTCCTACCCGTACGCAAAACCCGCGCATTAGACGTGGAATTGCGGAAACCAGCCTGCGCCGACAAGTACAAGTACAAGTACCCCTACGACGCGGGATTCTCATCCCGACCAAACCCCCGTAGAGACCATACAGGTGGTCAAAGTACGCCGGGCGCCACTGGAAATACCTTCTGCGTGTACACAAGAGACGCCCGGCAACGGACGTAAGAGCGGCCGCGGAATTTAAAAAAATACTACAATTTAAAATTCATTTCACTACCGTAGGTTATTTTCATATTTATTTATGTATTATCTTATGTAGCTGCATATCATTGTAGATATGCAGCTACATTTTCCCTGAGTAACATAGGATACTTTTATCCGGGAAATGTGTTCCCACGGGAACCGGGATCCAGAAAACTAAATCCCGCGGGTGGAGCCACAGTGATATAGGTGGTTGCTTCTAATCATTTCTAATATAGATACACATTTGCTACAACTGTAGACGTCTGTCTGCAGGCACACCGCGTGCAGATGAGGATGATTTCGGCCCGGGGATGTTGACCTTACCCATAGCACAGAATAGGGAATAGTACTTACATACAGAACTTGCACTCCGACGTTAATTATAGCACATTCTTTTGTTTACAGAGAACTTCATTCGAACGTTAGGGTTGTCCATTAAAGTAAAATATATACCAGCATAATTTGACCAATAATTATGACGTTAATGCCTCAATATCAACTCTATGGTCAATGTCGTGTCACAAACTAGAGACAACACTTACTGACTTACAACTTCAAGTTGTCGCTGACGTCACGTATTTTTTGCGATTGTTAGGCGAGTGACATAGGCCTACCCATAGTACCTAATCTACGTTATATTGAAAGCTGGTCTGTCTGTACGTACGCAATAAGTACTATACATGTAGTTAGCTACTTTCGCTGCAATATAAATTTGTAAAAAAATCGTCATCCATCTTCGTAACAAGAAATCAATTCGCGTCCCATCAACAACCTTGACAAAGATTATTATAACAGACACGACAGCGCGACGTTTCTACCTTCACTCTTATTGAGCGGAGCGAAGCGGAGCTCAATCTTAGGCGACAAGTGTAAATCGTTTGTGCGTCTACTCCTCCGAAACGGTTCGACCGATTTTGACCAAATTTGGCATGCTGGTCGACATCATACCCGGGAGTGCATATATTTGAAATCAGGAAAATAGAGCTGACCACGGAGGAATAATCACCGAAAATGTCCTGGACATCGACGAAAAAGTTTTAACATTTAGCTAGAAATTTCAAAATTGGCACGCGCGTGCAAGTCATGCAGCTGGTGGGTTCGGAAAAACGATTTTCGAAATGGATGCACCATCGAGGAATAATCACCGAAAAATCAGATGATTAAATGCATCGACGTGATCGAAAAACACGTGCATCAAAAATGAAAAGAGAATAGATTTTTTTTTTTCATTCGATTAATCATGTTCGATTCTAATTCTGATATGCAATAGAAACATTTGCTCCGCTCAACATTTGCAGTTAGCAGCACGCATTGCATACCTAGTTTATGCACTGATGAGAAGATGACACCACACAGCGACGCAGGAAAAGGCATTACGGAAGGTTGGTTGGAAGGGTGTTCGTGCTAATCTCTGAAATGGCTGGACTGATTTCAATGACAGATAACTGATGCTATAAGGAGTATTATTGACTACGTTTTTATCCCAAGGATGTGTTCCCTTGTGGATTGGTAACTAGAAACTCAAGCGCGGGTGAAGTTGTAAGCATCGGCTAGTCTGCAATAAAACCGATTTCTGTCTAATAAAATACTCATAATAACTTCCTTAACATATTATCTACGTCTATATCTATCTCCGTATATCTTAACTGTCATATCTATCACCCACAAGTGCGGAACTTCATTCCAATTCCTCCATAGGTATCCTGGAGTGAAAGATGAGTGATAGAAACAGAGCGAGTGAAGAAAAGAGTGGCCATAAGTTTTTATTACCAGGTTCTTTCACCCAGGATCTACTATTGCCTTGCTAATCTGGCTTTAAATGTGAATTATATTCTATTGTTTTTTATTTAATGACGTTAATAAGTGTCATCGCTATCATAGTTTAATATATGACTTTGACTCAAGATCGCTGTAGGCAATAAGACCTTCCAATGCACACGTTGCTTGTGCATTATTTATTTGTTTGTTCTATCATGTTTGTGTAGGTACAATATAATTGTTTTTCTTCTACATCTGTCATATCTACGATGTTTATCTTTGACAACAACTTTTCTGACCGCGCTATTACATAGACGGACGTAATTCCATAATCGTTCGGTAATTGGTAGAAATTGGCTGACCACTGACAACTAGTTGGTTTTTGGTCTTCATAAGGTTAATTAGAAATTGTGTATTTATCAAACTTGCACCTTAACAGTTGAGAAACTACGAGACAGCCATTTACCTTTTAATATGCGTTCAGTCTTATTATTTTACTAATGAAGTCCGAGACGCCCAGGACTTTAATTGGCTGTGCCACAGCGGCTGGCACGTAAGATTTTGTTGCCTTTAATCAACATTTCATCGCAAGGCAATTTTTTAACAAAATTACAATACAGTTGTTTTATTAAATTCATTCGGCCATTTTGGACATAGCCCGTTATATGGGTGCCCGGTGACGGCAATAGGCTTGCCCCCTATTACGTGGGACCAAAAATACTGCCAAATTGTGGGTGTGTAATACACCTCTGCCTACCCCTGCGGGATATACGCGTGATATGTGTGTATTTTACTAATTAACACAAAATACGGCATAGATTTTATGTAGTCAGTATGTGTCCACGGCCGGTATAACCTGGTCGAAACGTCAGGCAGACGCTGCTGACCAGGAGAACTCCTACCCCCCCAGCAGTGACACCACAGGGTACAATTTTAAATCTTTACAAACCTCGAATTTTGTACTTAATATAGATTCTACATAAATCAGTTCAGCAGGAATTCACTGACAAAGAAATTTCTGGACCGATTTTGATTAAAATAGTGTGTGTTTAGGTGAATTCTAGGATGGTTTGGATTCATAATTGGACCCGGTAGGTGGCGCTACTGTCCCGGCGAACTTTGTAACTGCGACACTAAAAAGTTTATCTTAATCGGTACAGCCGTTTAGAAGGAGTTCGGTGACAAACGACTGATTTGGCTAATTTGGGTCTTAAAATGTTCGAACACATTCAGGGAGAGTTTAAAAGGTATTTTTTTATTTGAGGCGTTACGAATATCGTCGGGACCTATTAAGTACCTTGTCTTATCTTTCATTAAAACGTGAATCGATTAGTGAAAAAGCCGTATAACCATGACAGGACCATAAAGGCCATTGATTAAACAATAATTCAATGTGAATTGAAGTCAATTAAAGTGAAATTTCATTTTTAATCATTTTACTTTTCCCCTGACCAAACTGAACTTCGCTCGCTCTCTGCCATTTCACCTTAAAGGTCAAATATAAGGTCACCTGCACATACCAGAGACAAATATTATAAAACTTTAGTTAGTCATGGAGTCGCGTTAGTCCATCAATAACCGCTATCACATTAAAACATTACCGTAATGGACATACAGAATCACAAACTTAGAATTATATAATATGGCGTCGTGGAATACTATGAATAGTTATTAGGTAATAAGAATTTAGAGCTCGAACTAGGAAGATTGATTACCTGAATAATTATAATAGTCTATTTTACTATTAACACTAATACGTCTAAGATATACATAAATGAATAAATAATAAATAAAATAAATATTTTTGGACATTCTCACCCAACGTCATCTAGCCCAAACTAAACTGATAAACATACTTTTATATTTCTAAATGCATACATAATATACATAGAAAACACCCAAACTCCGAAACAAACATTTGTGGATCACACAAATCTCAATCTGATTTGACCCGGGAATCGAACCCGTGACTCCGGAGTCGAAAGCGGAGTTTCGACCAGGTTACAACGGCTGTAGTCTACCTTACATACCTCTATGTAATACCTATTTAATATCAAAGAATTGTTCGTGTTAATTCCCGTCTTAGTTAACTAGTGGTTCTGTGAACAGTAGACCTCGCGTTATTTTCGCATTTTCCCCCCATTTCTCCCCCATTTTCCCCTTAATCGAAAAATCCCTTCGACAAAAGTTGCGCCTTGCAACAAAGAACACTTGTGCCAAATTTCATGAAAATCGGCTGAAAAATGCATTTCCCCCCCATTTCTCCCCCATTTTCCCTCCAATCGAAAAATCCCTTCGACAAAAGTTGCACCTTGAAACAAAGAACACTTGTGCCAAATTTCATGAAAATTGGCTGAAAAATGCATTTCCCCCCCCATTTCTCCCCCTTCCCCCCCCCATTTCTACCCCTCCCACCCCATTTCTCCCCCTTTTCCCCCCCATTTCTCCTCCTTCCCCCCCATTTCTCCCCCTTTTTCCCCCCAATCGAAAAATCCCTTCGACAAAAGTGGCGCCTTTCCTCCGCCAGTCCTCGAGTTAAAACTGAGACGCTTCGCTCGCTCGGTCAATTAGACAAATGCAAACGTCTTTAAGTTTGTACCAGCAAGATCTTAGTGTGTGTCTCTGGTTCGATTCCAGCCAAAGACAACCTATCTTTTCACAATTCATGTTTAGAATTATATAAATTATAAATCAGGATTAGAAATATTTTAGAAATATTTATTTGAATTAATTTAGTTTTTTTGTTTATTGTAATTCTTATTGTAAATAAATCTTTTTATTTAGCAAGAAAAAAAATTTACAATAGGTTATAATTTTTAGATTCACTACTCGCTAATAGATGGCTCTGTACTGAAACTGTTGCACGATATTCGCCTAATTTATGGCATAATTATGAAGTATTCATTTAAGTAGATTATGTTATAAATAAACTGCTACTTATTATAAATATAATTTGATTTAGTAACTGTTATATCATAAATAATTATAATAATATATCAGTAAAGTACAACGTGATGAAATATGTTCCACGATTAACTCTTAATTTTAACGCTTCAGGCGTTTAGAGTACCTAGCAATTTTACTTTCTGTTAATTGTATGTCATTTTGTAGAAATTTATTACATACTTATCCATACATGATTTTTCTAAATATTATTATGACTTAATTTACATATTACTACATTTAAGAGGTGCATAGAATGTACAGCCTGCGATTGATCCATTTTTGGGATGTTATTACAGACTAGCTGGGTTTATATGTACAGGATAACACCGCGGATCGAGCCAGGCAGGGTTTCAATCCGGCGGGCGTTGCGATCTGTCGGTACGGACTGCGGATCATATCTGTGGTGATATAACATGGGTGTGATTTTATTGTATTGGTACATAGATGTATACTGCCCGGTAATAGGATCGCCTCTGTTACGTAGGACAAAAATGTCGAAAAATGGGCGTAATGAACGCCTCTGTCTACTGCTTCGAGGATAAGGTCGGGATTTTCTTGTCTTGGCTTAGCTAAAACGTCACAAACCAATGACATAACACTTATTCTTCTTTTTTTAAAAACGTGGCTCCATCGATATTCATCGATGATTCGCCAATGTCAAGGTAATGCTTGATTAGTTGATAGTCCCGCACAGAAGAACTAGTTATTCCTAACTAGCTCCAGGTGCAGGACAAGAAACGTTGTTCGGTATGTGAGTGTCTGGGAACCCGATTTTTGCGGAGCGCCAGAGGTAGTCCAAAAAGCCACCAGCCACGCGCTCAGCAAAAATCGAACTCCGCCGACATAACACTTAATGACCACCATTATGATGATAGATGACAATGGAGAAGGCACGCGCAGAACATACAATAATCTTTGTTTTAGTTATGACAAATGTTTGACGTTTGACGTCTAAAAATCGTTATGTAAATTATTTTGACATTTGTACATTGGCGAATGGTGGTCAATAGTGAACTTAATTTACAGAATAAACATTTTAAAGATCTCCGTGGACCTCCGAGGATGACTTGGATCCGGGAAGTGTTGATCTTATGGAGATTTTAACCTTTGGTTGCTGACTGGAAAGGTTTTTATTTATAAGATTTATAAATATAATGTAGAGTTCGATTTTTGCTGAGCGCATGGCTGGTGCCTTTTTAGGTTACCTCTGGCGCTCCGCAAAAATCAGGCTCCCAGATACTCACATACCGAACAACGTTTCTTGTCCTGCACCTGGAGCTAGTTAGGAATAACTAGTTCTTCTGTGCGGGACTATCAACTAATCAAGCATTACCTTGACATTGGCGAATCATCGATCAATATCGATGTAGCCACGTTTTTAAAAGAAGAAGAAGAATAAGAAATATAATGTAAGAATGTACAAAACTTAGTAATGTAATATGACACAGACTCTACTATATTAAATTAACTCACCGGTTTAGAAAGCGCTAGTACCTAAGTAAAATCGCCTAAAATTACCTAAAAAACACATTTCTTCTCTACAAGAGCTACGATTTATTATGTGTTGGAGTTTTCCTTTCTAGTCTTCTCTATACATATACATATACAACTCTCTCTCTCTGTACATATACAAATCTATCTTGAAGTTGTGTTTTACTTCTGATTTCTATTATTTTTACAATTTGTTTTGTTGGGCAATGTTGCAAAACCTACGTTACCACGCTGACGAAGTCGCGAACGTCAGTAAGTAATGTAATTAAAGTATTTACTTGATAATAAATTACTAGAGGCTTAATTTTTCACCATCAATTTTGCCGTTAGTTAATCCGTTATGGATTTCTAAGACTTATCGAAAGTATTGAACCGTGTGTTAAGTACTTGACTGGACTTGACAGGACACATAAGGGCAGTGTGTTGCTGAGCTTGACTCGAGCCACTAAACCTGTCACACGGCATGTCACAAGTACGGTGACTATGATTTTTGCAATTTGATGACTTTCTCTGAGTTTTGAGATTCATCATCAGCCAATTGACCTCCATAGGCATATAGGCTTACAATAAAGATTACTACAACATTCGGTCTAGTACAGCCTGCTGTGGCTTCTCGCGACTTTGACAAAGTCGTCAGTCTACCTAATAGCTTTTTTGCATTTTGATGATTTCTTTTTCTGTTGGGATGCTGTTATGATACTCACCTGCTCTTGAGTACCTTTTGACAGCTCGATTCTTCTTCTTCTTCTTCTTTTAAACACGTGGCTCCATCGATATTGATCGATGATTCGCCAATGTCAAGGTAATGCTTGATTAGTTGATAGTCCCGCACAGAAGAACTAGTTATTCCTAACTAGCTCCAGGTGCAGGACAAGAAACGTTGTTCGGTATGTGAGTATCTGGGAGCCCGATTTTTGCGGAGCACCAGAGGTAACCTAAAAAGGCACCAGCCATGCGCTCAGCAAAAATCGAACTTCCGACAGCTCGATTATCTCACCATCTAACTGCTTTTATCCCAATTATTTAGGGTCGGTGAAACATGATGTATTCATCCTTCAAATACCTGTCAGAAGTCATCTGTGTCACTCCCTTCCTTGTCATATTTAGCTGTTTTTGTGCCTGTGCTTCTAAAGCCCTATACATTTATAGTTTAGATTTTTCAACTATATTACTTTTCTCTCTTCTCATATTATCATGACGACAGACGCTTGTTTCCCAAATTGGTCATTCACTATTCTTAATTTTCATTAAAATATTACAGAGCTAACTTATATTATTATAATACGATTACTTACATACGCCAAGCTATATTCAGGTCGTCTTCAAATTACACTACGCAGCCAAAAAAAGTCAATTAACAAAAGAACAGTCAAGTATACATTATGGCGTGAGAATCGACATAAAAACAATGATTGTATACTTTTAAAAAGAAAGTAAGTACATATTATAAACTTACTTTTTAAAAGTATAATATTTATTATTTAATAGTAATACAAGTTACTAATGTTTTGTTTGTTTTAGAGCAGTTCCAAGATTTGGCTTTGTATCGGTGAAAGACGCAGAATGCAGAGATTGTAAATAGAAGGATGTAGAATTGGCTTTGGCTGTTGGAATATAAGTTGGGATTACATAATGGTTACTTTGATTGGATGGTCAAGGATTAGGGCTTAAAAATAGTGTACGTTGTAAATTGCACATTTACGTACATATAGTTAGATTACCGGGCATGGGATTTACCGGGCATGTGATTTACCTGGCGTGGGACTTACTGGGCATGGATGCTTCGGTAGCTATCTGTTTCGCATCTATCGTGAGGTCACACCCCAGTGTCAACACTGCGAGATTTCCGACGACGACACCACACTCCACACTTTGGTGGAGTGCTCAGCGTGGGCGAGTCAGCGCTGGGACCTCGTACTGGGTCTGGGCGTGGATACTCTCTCCCTGGAGACCATGCTTCACGCCATGGTCTACGACGGGAGCGGGTAGACTCATCTACGTCCAAGATCATCGACCTCCATAATCGGGGCCTGAGGACATAGATATGCCTGGGACCCGACGTCCTTACAGAACCAGGCCACACAGTACCAGAAACGCCCGACAACGGACGTGACGAGCGTGCATTAAAAAAACATATAGTTAGAAGTAAGTACAGCTTACAATTCCAGCATAAAATTTTCAGAAACAGGCAATATAATGTAGCTTTTCCTTAGATATAATTTGCTCCAGTTAAAACTAGGCTTTCCTAAATGCAAAATAATTAATAGATTTCGCATTGTACCAATGAGTTTTTGTTAATAAATCATAGTCAACCTACTATACAACAAGTCCCAGGCGGTTCGCCTTGCTCGGACTTTTCTCTGCGAATGCCTACGAAGTAATGCACGCTTACATACACAAATGTACGGATATACTGTTTGTTTCTATTCACTGTTATCTATATTAATTTCTAGATTCTTTATCCCAAGTACTAGACTCTACGCCCAAGACTATCGTCCTCCATGATCGGGGCCTGAGGACGGCGGGATCGCCACCCACCGTCCTTACAGAAGCAGGCTAGAAGGGTTGCGTGCTGCGGGGCCTTTGCCCCATAGCACGCAACCAGATTCACTCACTGACGCGGGATAAAACCCGACCCCAATGACGCGGGATTCTCGTCCCGACCAAACACCCGCAGAGACCACAGTGGTGGTCAAAGTCCGCCGGGCGCCACTGGACATACCCTCTGCTAGTAACCAGGGACGCCCGGCAACGGACGTTAGAGCGGCCGCAGCCTTTGGCCGCGGAATTTAAAAAAAAAAAAAAAAAAAAAAAAAAAAAAAAAAAAAAAAAAAGTACTAGACTCTAGACATATGGGAAGCCTATGCTATACTTATCCACATTCCATTAAACATCTACTCTTTCTCTGCCCATCCACAGGTACAGGTTGGGAGTAATATCTTGACAAGTTAAAAAATCAAAGAGTGAAATATAATCTTATAAACAGTGATTAGTCATCTTTTGCAACAATATTTATATTAAATAATCCCATGTGGACACAAAATTTAAATAATAACAATATATTATTTTGTATAATTTTCGCGCCAAATGCATTAACAGATCACAGATTAAATAAGTATGGTGCAAAACGTTGTGCAATATGGCGGGCGAAAAGAGGATAAATTTATTAAGTACTAGCTGTTGCCCGCAGCTCCGCCTGCATGTTACTTTAGATCTACATAACTTTTTTATTTATGAACCGATTGAAAACCAAATCGCAAAGTTAAATCGGTTAAGCCGTTTCTGAGGTTAGCGTGATCAAACATTCAGACAAAAGTTCTAAAAACCATTGTTTTGGGTTTTATTGCGTTCATAAAGCCCCCCTACACCAGTTTATCTATTACATATTCTATTATATTCTCTATTATACCATAAAAATTCATCTTAAGATACGAAAATATGAAATATTATTTATTATCTTCGTCGTGTGTGATAGTCCATTGAATTGTCTGGCCTGCGATATTGTATCTTAAGTTAAAATATTATAGTATCTTAGCCGTGTGCAGCGCCCCTTAGCGAACTCCACTGCAGGTGACGTAACCTGTTCTGAAGAGCTCTCTGATCCCACCCTCTTCCTTCCGATCCCGAACAATGCGTGCCGGGCAGAGATGCCACTCCCACAAAGTGGATAGCATGTTCGCGAGAACCGAACGTTTTAAACGTTCATTTCTCTACCGAACGATAGTGGCCTGGAACGCCCTGCCTGTGGTGTGGATGTCTTTCCTCCCACAAACAACCCTGGGTTCTTTAAGCGGAGCGTGAAGAGGTCCATCAGGATATAGGTCGTCAAGTTGAGGGCCACTCTCTATAGTATTGTGTGCTGTGAGAGTGGCCTACAATCGCTAGACGTCGTCACGACTTACCACCAGGCGGGCGGCGTCAATTTGGCAAACCCAATATAAAAAAAACCTACGACAAACTTATTATTTGCGGTTAGTACAGTAATCGGGTCTAGGGATCGAACTGCAAAATTAAGTTTTTTTTTTATTGTATACACTTTTCCGGGATAAAAAGTACCCAGTGTGGTGCCCAGGATATTAAAGAATAATTATCCCAAGTTTCATCGTAATCGGACCGGTAGTTTTTGCGTGATGCCTGAACAAACAGACATACAGACAAAAATTTTTTTAATCACATTTTTGGGTTCGGTGTCGGTCTAGTAACACCCCCTGCCATTTATTTTTTTGATATTTTCTGTGTACATAATTTTCACTTCTACAGATTTATTGTAAGTATAGATAATAATAACAATACGTGCCGTTGAACACTAGTAGTCCGGTCAATTTAGACATTCGAAGTTACCTAAATTCCCACCAAGCTGAAAATCAGTAAGATTGTTTAAAATATCATTAAAAACAAAATTTTCAGCAAAACGGTAAGTTTTATCATAAAAATACCTCAGACAAAATTGTAGATCATAAAATTATTTACAAGAAATACTTTTTTTTCTACGAGCCACTGTTTTTGAGATATAACGATTCAAAAAGTCGTATAAGTTGTAATCGTCATAATATGCACACGTTTCCTCGCCACCTATGAGGTAGTGTACTTAGCGCGTTTTTTTTAACGTGGTTTCCCCAGTAGGCCTATTCCACGGGTCAGTTTTGATCCTGTTTAATTTGAAACTATTGAAAAATAATGGATATTAGCAGAGATTGAAAAGATAAAAGCAATTTAAGTTAAAAAAAAGTAACCATGTTCAAGTGGGGCTTGGTTATCAGCTAGACCCTACAGACTGGGGTTGGAAGTTGGGCAACAATTTATTAGAACCAGTGCACACTTTTTTGGTCTAATATGACCGGACTATAGTGTCAGTACCTAATAACTACTCGCTGCGGTCGCTGCCGTGGTACTGCGCTGCAGCATGCAATTGAGCGAAGCGACTATTGTCATATTTTTGGTCAATAACTTTTTTTGAGAGTCCTAAATCAAAATTCGGTCTCAAACAAAACCTGTGTTCCTGAGAATGCTTGATTTTTGAGTGAAAGAATCATGAAAATCGGTTGCGTAGTTGTCGAGAAACAATTTCACATCGAGTTGCATTTGAGTTACCTAATATAAGGACCTAATAATAATAAGGAGCTCCGCTCGCTACGCTCAATAATCTGAACAAAGATTATGACATGAATCTTTTGAAAAAATAACCGAACGAAAGAAGATTTTTAATAGCTGGTACCCACTAGTCATAGGGTCTATTCATATAATGTAATAGTTCTGTGGGAACCCCGGGACGATGTGAATAGCGAAATCTAAAATCTGGGATATATATAAAGATGTCATAGAGTCAAACAGTTAATTTTTATCAAAACGTCCTGTCCGCCCAAAATGTAGTAAGCTTGGGCGTTGAATCACCGTAGCTTATTGGGAGATGAATCACGTACTTTTAGTCAACCCAAGAACTGACTCACGGTATTCTCCCAGAATACTGTAATGTATTTCGAATTTAGAATAAAATATTATCTGTCTCACTGGCACGCGTGACATATCCATTCGTTTTCCAATTTAATTACAGAATGCAAGTGTTCCATATTTTTTAATATTTTTAGCCTTCAAGAAATGTCCATTGCTTGACTGGGTACCTAATTACTAGATGACGTGATTATTACGACCATATAGGGTTGCCCAATCTTTTAATTTGAATCGATTCTTTGGATCGGTAGTCGTTTAACGAACGAGTTTGCAGTGAATTGAATCGATTCGTAGATAGATCGCATTGATAAAGTTTGATCTTCGAAAAGAACAATTCAAATCAGATATAACTACTTCTTACAGTAGTCAATTTATTAGTAATATTGTTCATTGTCAAATTCCGAAAACTTTGGGTTTGCTAGAGCCTCTTCCGTCTGATGGGAGGATGAGGATGTTTTGGGCCCTGCAGATGTTACGAGGGCCCCTAACCTCTCTCCCGTAAAGACTAAAGGCCAGTTTTCTTGCGGCCTCGACGGCTCAGCAGCCCTAGATGTACGGGACCCTTAGAGTTGAATTGTAAACCTGTACAAAACTAGTGTTCTATATGCGACGACCTTCGACCTTCTAATCCGAGAACGTCCGGCATTAGTCTATTCTGGCTGTTGCTCTATGTTCAGTTGACAAAGGTCAGCGCAGCACGGTCACGATTTGAACTGAACGGCCGACAGCTTCATGGGAACAGGACCTTATGGGCCCTACTACGATGAAAATTTTACGTGTGACAGACAGTATGACACTAAAAAAAAAATCTGTTCGAATTTTAAATCTGTTGTAATGATGAAATGTGATCGTGTTCTGCGTGAATGTAACGTTACTTGCCCGTTGTTTCATATTAGTTCTAAGTTTAATCTTAAATTCGAAATGGGTCCTCGGTTACAGGGTCGTAGGGAACGTTTGTAGGGATTCCAACAAGGTTTTAGGAGTCCAAACTTACTTTCCCTGCAAGTTGTGCATATGCCCATCAACGGAAGGGGCAAATTTTAGGCAAACAGTTTCCGGTTGTGGTATATATATATATATATTTGCTGTGTGCAATTTCAAAACAATATCCTGTCTGGGAACTTTCATAGTTCTAGGTGATTGTGATTTAGTACAGCTTCTCTCCGCTAGATGGCGCTGAACGTACATTTTTACCTCGCTCCTTTGGTATTGTATTCAATCATGACTCGTATGCAAAACTGTTCGTAAGTTGAAATCTGTGTAATGTAGAGGCTTGAATTGAACTTGTAACTTCTAAAACTACCTAGCAGGCTACCTAATAAATCACCACGGTAAAGACATTAATCAAAACAGATAATTCTAACAACATTCAAGGCGGTCTGTGTTTCTCACATTCTTATCGTGAGTTTCAGTGAGGCCTGTCCGAGAACTGTTGGTAAGGGTCCCAAGGCGCGGCGCCCGCCATTCAAACTACCTGCCTATACCTAATGCACCCAGATTGTACATTGAATTATGACGTACGCCTACAATATTGTTCTTAGATACACCAGTGAAAGTGGCTAGCCGATGTATTTATTCCGTAGGAAGACTCAATTTTGATGAATAATATTTCAGAGTAACAAAAGTGTTTACCTTTCGGTATTGGCTATTGAATATTGTGTTGAAATAGGTGTTTAGTTGCGACGATAAGTTTGGTCCCTATAAAGTGGGACCAACAGTATCTGGTTAACTGACACCTTTTCTAATACATAAATAGTATAATTTATACTTTCGATTGTCGGCACTTGGTGGAACTCATAGTAATACATTTTTGATATTGAATTCAATGTTATAATATTAGCGAAATGTGTTCTAAAAGTAAATAATATTAGTAAAAAATGTTTTACAAAAGTGAATTGTGTGAGTGATTGAGTATGAGTAAACACCTCTCATGATGCCATAAGGCGAAACCGGTCACGGTTTACCGAAAATAAAAATATTTGTGGATGTACAAGTGAGTTTTTTCAAAAATGTATTAATAAAGAGTAGGAGTAGGGTAGAGAGTAGTAGAAAATTACAGAAACCAATAGCCTCGTATAACAATATTATTATAACAGTATAACAATAGCCAGAAACGTTCAGGCTATTGGTTTCTGTATTTTTCATGCAAATGATTGTGTTCAAGTTCAAAAGTTTATGCGAGATTGAGTAAACGTCCTTGAAAAATCTAAGGCAAAGTGCGTTTTTCCAAGGCTGTTAGTAGTTCAGTACATTGTAAAATATAACTATTTTTAGATAAAATTGTGCATGTTCTTATGAATGATCTATTTCTAAATATAGTTTGCGTGGGCGACTAATCGGTGTTAAGATGTGGTCGTTCGACACAATAGTTAAAAATAGTAATATACTCGTAGTAAACCATATCCGATTCTGATTGACCAATATGATTGCTTCTGCAAAAATATTTGTGGACACTACGCTTCATACTACGGCTACGGAAAGCAGAAATATTCACACAATAATACATTTTAATGTCAAATATTCACGACTTTCAATCACAAAAGTCTCATCTTTTACAACTTAGGACATTTATAGAGCTGAATAGCGGCTGGCACGTAAGATTTTGTTGCGTTTCATCAACATTTCATCGCAAGGCAACGGTTTTAAATTTAGTTTTCTAAAATTATTATAAAGCTGTTTGTTTTTTTAAATTAATTCGGCCATATGGGACTTAACCCACTTTTTAGAGTGCCGGGTGACGGCAATAGGCTTACCCCCTGCCCCCTATTACGAAGGACTAAAAATACTGGCAAATTGTGGGTGTGTAATGCACCTCTGCCTATCCCTTTGGGGATATAGGCGTGATACGTGTAATATATATATATTCATAAGCAATGAAGTATGCTAACCTTTTTCTCAAATAATTTTACAAAATGGGTAAATCGTAAAAACTATAGTCATGGGCTGGACTTAAACCAGTCAGTTGGAAGAGTTCAGCCCGAGACTAGTTTCATCGATTTATAGAGCTATCTACCAATCTACTGTGAATTTTCCGAATCGATACAGTCAGCAATAGCAAGGGTAGTAAGACGGCAATTATAATGTCATCGATTGCAGTATTGCTCAGAAAGGGTGCTGGAACAATCGAAACTAAGATATTAGGTTTTTGCAAAAATAATTCTGATGGATGTTTCTCACGACAAAGACTGGATATTTTCTGGCTCGAGGAATTAGTACATGTCGTCATTCAACGTGGCAATGCAACCAGCATTCTGGCATTCTGGGAAACTTTTCAGTCAGCAGTGACGCGGAGAAATATTTTCACTACCTTTAAATTTAAATATTGTAAACAAGTAAGTACCTATTTACTTGTTGTTATAGTTTTTTTTTATAAATAAACATTATTCCGAACATCGCTATTTTGGACATTCTCACACAACGTCACCTAGCCCATATTAAGCTAATATAAGCTTGTGCTATGGGATCTAGACCCTGCGACTCGAGAAATCGAGGACCGCTCCCAACTCCACCAGGATCTTATGGAGACTTGGAGGGTGCGACTCGAGCAACCAAAGTGGGGAACCACCGTCATCGCGGCGGTGAGATCGATCATGGACGAGTGGCTGCAGAGGCGGCATGGCGAATCGTTACCGGGCATGGATGCTTCGGTGGCTATCTGTTTCGCATCCATCGTGAGGTCACACCCCGGTGTCAACATTGCGAGGTTTACTAATAATACATACATATTATACATAGAAGACACCCAAACTCCGAAACAAGTATTTGTGGATCACACAAATATTTGATTCGACCCGGAATCGAACCTGGGACCTCAGGGACGGCAGTCGCATACTCATACCACTGCGCCACCGAGGCAGTCTAATTATGTTTATTTTGCTATTTATTTTCAGTAAACTAACAAATAATTATAGTAAACTCTAATTTTCAAAAGTCATACAGTTACACAGTTACACAGTAAACTATTTATTTAACTAATAAAGATAATATATTAACTGCAATTATCTAATCACGATATAAAAGATCAACATCGTGATGGTCCCATGCAGTGTTTTGTATTTTCCTATTGCTCTCGTTTACACAATAAGGAAATATGTGTAATTACCGCGACGATTCAAACAATTAGTTTGTTTTAGATTCTCGTGACACATTGTCAAATAACAATGATAACAATTTTAACACACAACGTAGAACCACGTGTTTATCCTTGAAGGGGTACAAAGAAGGCTTTATAATTGCCCTTATAATTGCACTGTTATTTCCATGTAGTAGGGTTGACCTAATCCCGTTTCGGGGCACTTAGAGCGCGTTGCCTTTTATCAACATTTCATCGCAAAGGGTTTCAATTTTTTTTTCAAAATTACAATATAGCTGCAACTTTTTATTAAATTCATTCAGCTATTTTGGACATAACCCATTATATGTGTGCCCGGTGACGGCAATATGCTTGCCCCCTATTACGTGGGACTAAAAATACTGGTAAAATGTGGGTGTGTAATTCACCTCTGCCTACGCTTTCGAGGATATAGGCGTGATATGTGTGTGTAGAGCGCTTTTCATGTCAAGCGTTTTTCCATCAAGTTGCGGATCCCACCTGCATACGTGTCGATGTCAATGTCAAATTTCATACAATAATGAAACGTGTTTCATGTCGTGCGGTCTGCCCGCACGTCGGTTGCTATGGTATCGAAGCTAGTTGGAACTGATTTGACGTTGACATCGACATGCATTGCGGACAAATCTGCACGTTTTGGTGAACAAACGCATGACAATTGATGCATTTACGTTTTGTTTACGAACGAATATTTTTTTGTTTAATTCGCTAATGACCTGTCTCCAACAATAGTTAATGTTTAGACAATGTGTCGGGTTTTTGGGTGTAGGTGCTCACCGACATATCGAATAGGGCACTGGGTGTCAGTGGGAGTCCATTAAGTATACTTACTCAAGAGGAGTAATTTGTTTGGGTTGTGACTATGGACCAACCGATTACTTGTAGCTATTATCGTATCGGCATTTTCTTTGCAGTACTAGTATACATATAAAGGTTTGAATTTGTTACCAGCTCAAAGTGTTGCCTGGGATTGTACCCCGATTTTTAAGTAGAGCGTGAAAAGGCATCTCTTCCAGGACAAACCACACCAAACAAAAAAGTTCCCGAAAAGCGGCAATAGGCTCGCACTTTAATACGTGGGATCAATACGTAGAACAATAATCATCTGCCTACCCCTCCGAAGAACCAAGAAAGATTGTATGTAAACATTAAAATCTTTTCTCTTTGTAAGATGTAACTTGCTGGTTTAATTACAGAACCGTGTGTCGCAAAGAATGTAATAACAATTATACCAGCGGACAATTGTCTGGGAAATGCTGAACAATTGTCAGCCGACAGCACAGATGTATCGCGGGTGTCTGCGTCTATTGCACAACGACAATGTTGAACACACTGTGCTGCCGTGTGTACCTACATCTTGCAAGTTGATACACATCCTTAACGAAGACACAGAATAGGGAATAGTACTTACATACAGAACTTGCACTCCGATGTTAATTAAAGCACATTCTTTTGTTTACAGAGAACATCATTCGAACGTTAGGGTTGACAGGAACGTACCAGCATAATTTGACCAATAATTATGACGTTAATGCCTCAATATCAACTCTATGGTCAATGCCGTATCACAAACAAGAGACAACCCTTACTGACTTACAACTTCAAGTTGTCACTGACGTCACGTATTTTTTGCGATTGTTAGGCGAGTGACATAGGCCTGACGAAGTTTTCACTTTAGGAGCAGATTTTTTTTTTGATATGGCAACTGCATTTCCCGCGGTTTTTCACACCATGAACGTTGATCTTACGTTTCTTTTTCTTAATGGCTCACTTTCATATTGTTAATAATTGTATCATGTTTATTCCCAACCATTTAGCAAGTCGTAAAACGCCACAAACAAGAGCTTATGCTATGAGAACAGACTTTAAAAAAACTATTTATCTTTAGATTTCAAAAATCATCGTTGCAACCCGAGGATTAAAGTCGGGACTGCAACACTGCAAGCATAATTACGCCACTGACAGTTAAATGTAACCTTAGTAGGTAATTCAGAAACTTATTAAGGTAGTTTAGTGTGTCAGTGTCTAATTCAATGTAGGTGATCCCACAATAGTGTGGTAGCGGTCTCGGCCCACTTACAGAACAACTGCTTTCCCATCAGCAAAGTGAATTAGCATTGTTTACTTTTAAACTGTTTCGGTTGTAATGTATCCGGCTGTACAAATCTAATTGGCTGTTTAAACCGCGCTCTTTGTGAGAGAAAAAAAATTAGGAAGTTTGTGTCATGGAAATAAGGAACACCGCGTTCTAATTTCGAAAATGGTGTTGGCCAACTTGTATGGGTGACCATTTTCTTAAGACACAGATCCCTTCATGGCTCGGAGAGCACGTTGTCGCGTCAGTCTCGGTTACATACGGACATCTTTGGCAGTAGTTACGAGTAGGTAAGTGGTGAAGTCGTTAGTGGCAACTATGCTATTAAAATGTAGCAAGTAAATTACTTTAGTCTAACTTGAGTAACTTTCGTAGTTAATTTACGTAACGACAAAATTCGAGCAAGGAAAACATTTTAACTGTTCACCATAACTGGAGATAGGCGTGACCATACATACATCTAGCTATGAATGAACAAACAGTCCCACGGTCTAAATTACCTAGATATACATATTAATAATAAAAACTAAAGTAGGTACCACTTTACCAAAAATAGCAGTCTTTTTCTATTAAGGTAATGAAATGAAAGGAGGTTAAAACTTAACACACATTGGTTAACAACATACTTTAATTGTTTTATTTGTGTGCCTGTCCTAAGTAATCTTAAAAACAGCTTGGCTGATGTTAAAAGGATTTTACTTTTTAATTTTTATTCCAAAGCATAGAATACCGGGCGCCACTGGACATACCCTCTGCTAGTAACCAGAGACGCCCGGCAACGGACGTTAGAGCGGCCACGATCCTGGGCCGCGGAATTAAAAAAAAAAAAAGCATAGAATATAATTTCATCTACATGCATCGTCATTTGACTTTGACTTTGAAAATTATGAAGAACACACAAATCTGTATTAATATTATAAAACCGGTCAAGTGTGTGTCGGACTCGCGCACAAAGGGTTCTGTACCATTATCTATAAAATGGCTAAACAAGTTAAGTTTGTTGTATGGGAGCCCCCTAAATATTGATGTTATTAATTTTTTTTAGTATTTGTTGTTATAGAGGCAATGAAAATACATCATCATATCAAGCAATATTATAAAAATAGTAAATTGAGTACATAAATAACCATTTGAAAATGATTTTTTCGCTGGTTCGGTAAGTTGGTTCTCCTGAGAAGCCACCAAGAAGAAACTCAGGTAGATTATCCATTTTCTTTTTTAATATGGTTTTAAATATGTTAGGACAATCCACACAACGCCATTTAGTCTCAAACTAAGCAAAGCTTGTGATATGAGTACTAGATAAACTGATATAAATACTTATATACATTTTTTTTTGTAAATACATACATATTATACATAGGAAACATCCAGACTTCGGTACAAACGTATGTGTCATCACACAAAGTTTGTCCCGATCGGGAATCGAACTCGAGACTCCCGCGTCGAAAGCGGATACACTACCGACCACGCCACCGAAGCAGTCAAAAGTCAGTTTTGTTAACATTGTATTACAATTTATATTGTATTGTACGAGTGGCTAACAACAGAAGATTAGGGTGACCATGCATTGTTATCATTAAGATATTCGTCAATATTATAGTAGCCTTTCTTCATCAAACATTTTTTCACTACTTTTTAAACTTCACTACTTTTTAAACTTATAAAGAGTACATAGTAGTATATATAGTAGTACATAGAGTACAGAGTAACATAGCTACCATCACGCTACCATCAATTGGACATGAGCAATAAAAAATGTTGCAGAAATCACGTTACGACGCAGTCGCGGGCGTTCGCTGATATAATTCAGTAGGTAGACACAGTTTTCCTTCGAGGCATACATGAAAATATAACGCGAGTAAACCCGCAGGCGTTGGCTAGTGAATAATAAAATATAAGTATACTTATTGGATATTATTATGGGCTAGGCTTGTTACAGAATGATTTATTTACCGTGTACTTAGGACTCAGACTCTAAAAGCCTCTAGGTTATCTGTTTACCTGTTATATTCTAGTAGCGAATGCCAATTACTTCAGGTGATTTGACTTGGGCGTATTGACCGCTTCTGTCTACTCTTTTGGAATATAGAAAGAAGAAAAAAAGAAAGAATCCTTTATTATTCTACGTAAGCATAAACTAAATAAACACTTAAGCAGGTTACATAATAAACAAAAATACTAGGTGCTGCTACGCTGGCGTCACCCTGCGCTGCTGCATATTGAGCGGAGTGTTTTCGGTAACAGTACAAAAAGCGCGCGAAATGTCTCCCATAGGTTTAACATGTAAATTTTGGTTCCTCAAATAAATATTTTTTGGCGCCTTTTTTTAAATTTCTGACTCAGTCGCATTTTTTGCACTTAAATCTAGTTTAATTTACTTCAAAAATTTCTAGAATCCGCCAAGTAATTACTGAGATACAGCGTTACATTTAATCGTATTGGAGTCGATGTATGGGAGCTCCGTACGCAGTCGGCTCACTCAGCTCAATAAAGACTAAAAACTGAAATAAAAATAGTCGTCGGTAATGCACCTTTCGACGCCGGAGTCTCGGGTTCGATTCCCGGTCAGGACAAACTTTGTGTGATGACATATACGTTTGTACCGAAGTCTGGATGTTTCCTATGTATGTACTTAAATATGTATTTACAAAAAAAATGTATATAAGTATTTATATCAGTTTATCTAGTACTCATATCACAAGCTCTGCTTAGTTTGAGACTAGATGGCGTTGTGTGAATTGTCCTAACATATTTATTATTTATTTAATGTTTTACGTACTGACAATAATAACGTGGAATAAATGTTATTATTGTCACACATATAGACGTAATGTTACCCAGCCGACCAGGGCTGTCTGCCTGCACCACTTCGCAGACAGTATTTTACGCTGCCATTTATTTCACATCTTACTGATTTACCTTTATTTTATTTTTGTATGTAAATTAGTGGAATAATAAATAAATTTTCTTTCTTTCTTTCTAATTTTGCCAGCTCTTCAAAGAGTTGTTCTTATATTGTATGGTAAATGTAAAATAAATATTTTTTCTTTCTTTCTTTCTAATTTTGCCAGCTTAGAGTTCTTCTTAGATCTTACGGTAAATGTGTTTAAAGTAAAAATTATGAATAACTACCGATTTGGTAAATTCTATTAATAATAATATGGTACAGAAATTAATCACTTATAACAGTCACATTAGTTTGTACTAATAAATTATATGACATTCAAATATGTTTGGTATTAGCTAATGCCCAATTTAGTTCTCAATTCCCACTATAAAATGTAGCCTGAGTTTCTCCTTGTGACATCGGCTACCTGCCAGTGAAAGTCCCGTAAAAATCGGTCCAGCCGTTTCAGAGATACAGAGCAAACAGACAGACAGATAGACAAAAAATTATAAAACATTTTTTTTAAGTAGGTAGGTACTTAAGTATAATAAATTATTATGTACTTTCATTATGTGAAAAGCTGTTGATTTGGTATCACGAACAGATCATTCAATTCTATATATTTGTATAGATATATATAATACTAGCTGTTGCCCGCAGCTCCGCCTGCGTGTTATAGCTTTCTTGATCACCAGTTACTGATTTGTTAAGTACGAGTGGTCGCCCGCGACTTCGTCCGCGTGGTAATTTGGATTTTTTCCCGTTCCCGTCGCGCCGAGTCATAATTTGAACAATTCACACAATATCTTTATAAATTGTAGCCTATGTGTTATTCTGATGTATAAGCTATATTATTGTAAAGTTTCATTAAAATCCATTCAGTAGTTTTTACGTGAGTAACAAACATCCATCCATCCATCCATACAAAAATCCATACACAAACTTTCGCGTTTATAATATTAGTAGGATAGCTGTTGAGCGATATTGTATCTTAAGATAAAATATTATAGTATCTTAGCCGTGTGCAGCGCCCCTTAGTGAACTCCACTGCGGCTGACGTAACCTACGACAAACTTATTATTTGCGGTTGGTACAATAATCGGGTCTAGGGACCGAACCGCAAAATTAAATTTGTTTTTTATTGTATGTACTTTTCCGGGATAATAAGTACCCAGCGTGGTGCCCAGGATATTAAAGAATAATTATACCAAGTTTCATCGTAATTGAACCGGTAGTTTTTGCGTGATGCCTGAACAAACAGACAGACAAATATTTTTTTAATCACATTTTTGGGTTCGTTGTCGGTCTAGTAACACCCCCTGCCATTTATTTTTTTGATATTTTCAATGTACAGAATTTTTACTTCCATAGATTTATTATAAGTACCTAAAGAATAGAAGATAATATAGGCCGTCTAACATTTCTAACAACAAGTCTATCCTACGATAATAAATTGAAGTTTATGAATGTTTTCAATAGCAGATACCTTTAGGGCCTATAATAGAAGGGTAAGGAACTTGTACAGATAATAAAGAGCTATATAGAGCAGCCAGTGCGATAAAACTGTTATACCTAGTTATTAACTGCCAAAACAAATCACCTTTTAAACCGACTTAAAAAGGGAGGAATCTTTAAGAGACCGTTTTAGACAAATAAATATTCTCACGTTACCATCTCAATATATCTATGAGAATATCTTGCATGTTCGGAAAAATCTTGATAAGTTTGGTAATCTTAGCGAAGTTCATAGTCATGACACCAGATCATCATTCACCGACTTTTCCCAACTCAGAGGGGGTCGGCTTTTCCAGTCTAATGGTACGATTACACATGCTCATTACTAGCACGAAAGCATGCTACTTAGTAGCATGTGTGTCGAAACATTGAGTAATGAGCATGCTTATTTCGAGTATGCTCCAAAATCGACGGTCGTGCGATTTTTGGGCATGCTACCTGCAGAGCGGGTGGAAGAGGGGGTGCTTTTAGCGCGTGT
Organism: Nudaria mundana; assembly: GCA_963556515.1. NCBI lineage: Eukaryota > Metazoa > Arthropoda > Insecta > Lepidoptera > Erebidae > Nudaria > Nudaria mundana. The sequence continues at coordinate 4,649,949 of OY748290.1, read as the reverse complement.
GAACAGGTTTGCTTATTGAGCTTGAGCATGCTAGTTAGGCATGCTACTCAGAGGTGGTATATCGTTGTTGAACTGCATAGGAATTTGATTCATGTTTTATTATTTTCTCTACATTAACACACTTATAAATAATTAATTTGACTGTTTGAAATTCAAAATTAACAAATTATAGGTGTACACACTAAAAAAAAAACAATTTTCAAAACTTTTGTTTGTCAGTCTGTCTGTTTGTTCTGGCTTAACTCATTACAGAGGTGACTCATGACGATGTAAATAATACCCTTTCGGAAATATTGCATTGGTTCACAAGTAACAACTTGCTGCTCAATGCGAAGAAAACAAAATGTGTAAAATTTACTATGCCCAATGTTAGACAGGTGGATACTCATATTACCATGAATAATGAATTAGTTGAAATAGTCAATACCACAGTTTTTCTTGGGATAACTCTAGATAGTAAACAACAATGGGGTCCTCATATCACAGCCTTGGCAGGAAGACTTAGCTCAGCTGCCTATGCGGTTAGAAAGATAAGGTCACTGACTGACGAAAAAACGGCACGATTAGTTTATTTTAGCTACTTTCATAGCGTTATGTCATATGGTCTGCTGCTGTGGGGCTCAGCTGCCGATATTGAGACAATATTCATATTACAGAAACGAGCTATACGAGCAATCTATAGACTCGGACCCCGTGACTCGCTGAAAGAACTATTTAAAGAAATTAATATTTTAACAGTTGCTTCTCAATATGTCGACAACATCGTATATGTACGGAAGAACATAGATTCAACAAAATTTCCGATAACCATAATTTTAATACAAGAAATAAAAATAAACTGGCAATGACAAAAATTTGACTTCATAAAGTTGGTAATTCGTTTGTAGGCAAATGTATAAAAAATTATAATAAAATTCCTCAGGATTTGGTTGACATGCCTCTTAATAAGTTTAAAATAGTAGTTAAAAATGTTTGATGATGAAAGGCTACTATAATGTAGACGAATATCTTAATGATAAAAATGCATGGTCACCCTAATCTTCTGTTGTTGGCCACTCGTATAATACAATATAAACTAATTGTAACAATGTAAACAAAACAATATTAAAAAAGAAAATGGATAATCTACCTGAGTTTCTTGCTGGTATCTTCTCAGGAGAACCAACTTACCGAACCAGCGAAAGAATCATTTTCTAATGGTTATTTATGTACTTACTTAATTTAGTATTTTTATAATATTACTTGACAAAATTGTAAAATTTTGAAATTCGTATGTGCTCTTTATGTGCCTAAACTGAATAAATGAAATTGATTCTTTGATTCTTTAACGACAACAAAGTTTCCGAACTTTCAATTCTTCGTGTAAAATTTTCTGGATTTGACTCATACCAATCCCCAATAGTCCTCGAATTGTCTCATAGGTAATCCACGGGGTTTCTTCAATTAACCGCTTAACAGTAGCCACATTATTTCCGTTGACGGCAGTTGAAGGCCACCCTTCATGAAATTCTGTAAAGAAACTCGACCTCTCTCAAATTCAGCAAACCACCGCCTCACGGTGCTCAAACAAGGTGCTTCTCTCCCAAAAGCATTTTGAAGACGAGCGGCACAGTCTTGCGGAGAGAGAGAACTTTTAAAATCATAAATAATAATCGCTCTAAAATCTTTTCGACTTAATTCCATTTTCGTTGCATACGTAGAACTTTAATGTGTCATTAAAAACAATTGACAAATGATTACCCGCCAATTGTTTTTTTTTATTACTAAGAAGGATGCAACGTTTAAAAAATATAACATTCGAAATTCAAATAGTTCCGATTAGCTAGAAGTGCAAAACTTTTAGTGTGCCCCATGTCTGTATGTGTCATGTCAATTTATTTAGTTTTTGAGTCACAATGCAACAGTAAGTGGGAGAGAGATAGATAAATCTATATATTTAATACGACAATTTGTCTGTCTGTCTGTCCGTCCGTCGCGTTTTTCAATTTACATAAATTTGCATGAAATATTAAAATATATAATATATGTATTATACAACGTGTTTCATATTAGTGTGGACATACCAACCCTCGTTACACATGCGCGTTGAGTTAACTATACGCACGGACAAAATTGCAAATACAAGTTTAGTTAAAACTTTTAAGGTGTCATGTAAATTTAATTGATTTGTTCATTTAATCGATATTTTATAAACCCAACACTACCTAGGGTCAAATTTATTCGTAAGGTTCAGTCCTCTTCGATGAATCGTAAACAACTCTTATTTCATATGCTCCTGGTACAGAATACTATTTTGTAGTAATGATAGGTTGTGGACTTTAAAACAACAAAAACTAACCGATTTCATTGTGCATGTCATCCTGGTAGATAGGTAGGTACCGTGTTCCAGAATAAACACAACTAACTCACTAATATCACGATACTTAGATAAACATTATTGAATTTAATAAAAAATGCACTTCCTACCTCTAATAAACACAAAACTAAAAAGTAGGTACTAAAGTAACGGCTCGAAATGTTCGCCGCCTTGATCAATGCACAGTTGGGTCCGTCGCATCATGCTGGCAGTTACATTACACAGCATGTCTGGAGTTACACTGCTAAATGCATCAAATATTTTAGACTCCATATCTTCACGCGTGAGACATACCGCACTGTACACTTTGTTTTTGACATAGCCCCACAAAAAAAAGTCAAGTGGTGTGAGATCCGGTGACCTCGGAGGCCAAGGTATGGGACCACCACGTCCGATCCACTGGTTAAACCGCTCATCTAAATACGCCCGTACATCTCTCGCATAATGTGCTGGCGCCCCGTCTTGCTGGTACATCATATTTGTGTACAATGTTACAGGCAAGGAACGCGAGGTAATTTTCACCGTTTAGCGAACTCGGTAGCACGAAAGGACCAATTAAAATATCTCCGATTATTCCCGCCCAAATGTTAACACGCCACTGATGCTGAAAGTTGTTTTCTGCAGATGCGTGTGGGTTCTGATGAGTCCATACATGTTCGTTATGTTGGTTACTGATACCAGCACGAGTAAAAGATGCTTCATCGGTCCATAAAATACGGTTCGCGAAACTAGGGGATCGTTGTGCTTCCTCTCGGTACCACTGGCAAAAGTTGAGACGTGGTACGAAATCAGCCGGTGTCAGTTCTTGGGTGTGCCTGAAGTGGTACGGATGTTGGCCATCTGCTTTTAGCACGCGCCATACTCTCAAATGATTCATTCCCAGAACAATTCCAGCGCGGCGAGTACTTGTTCTGGGATTGGATTGAAAATGCTCGAGAATACTTTCTTCTTGCTCTGGTGGTACAACAGATGGTCTGCCTGCTGAGCGGGAACCACGGAAAGAACCAGTGTCATGTAAACGGTTCACCATTTTTCGGAAGCACTCCACAGATGGTAACCGCCGCCGTTCACCTTCGAGTCTATTGTCCACAAATCTTTCTCGATAAAGGCGACGAGCTTCACGCAGACTGCCATCGGCTGCCCCGACGCAAAGTATCATTTCATAATATTCACTATTTTTTTTTTTTTTTTTTTTTTTTTAGTTCCGCGACCAAGGCCGCGGCCGCTTTAACGTCCGTTGCCGGGCGTCTCTGGTTACAAGCAGAACGTATTTCCAGTGGCGCCCGGCGGACTTTGACCACCTCTGTGGTCTCTGCGGGGGGTTGGGTCGGGATGAGAATCCCGCGTCGTTGGGGTAGGGTTTTATCCCGCGTCAATGAGTGAATCTGGTTGCGTGCTATGGGGCAAAGGCCCCGCAGCACGCAACCCTTCTAGCCTGCTTCTGTAAGGACGACGGGTGGTGATCCCGCCGTCCTCAGGCCCCGATCATGGAGGTCGATGGTCTTGGGCGTAGATGAGTCTGCGGCGGCCTCGCCGCTGACTACGGAACTCGGCGGGGAGGGCACGCTCCCTCTCCCTCTCGGCCGCCTCCTTCGCGAGCACGACTTGCTCGCAGAAGGACACGGCCGCGTTCCACCTACTCCCGCTGGAGACCATGGCTTGAAGCATGGTCTCCAGCGAGAGGGTATCCACGCCCAGACCCACTACGAGGTCCCGGCGCTGACTCGCCCACGCTGAGCACTCCACCAACGTGTGGAGTGCGGTGTCGTCGTCGGAAACCTCGCAGTGTTGACACCGGGGTGTGACCTCACGATGGATGCGAAACAGATAGCTACCGAAGCATCCATGCCCGGTAACGATCTGCGTCGCACGATACGTGAGGTCACCATGCTGCCTCTGCAGCCAATCGTCCATGATCGGTCTCACCGCCGCGATGATGGTGGCACCCCACTTGGGTTGCTCAAGTCGCACCCTCCATGACTCCATGAGATCCTGGCGGAGTTGGGACCGCCGGTCATCGATTTCTCGAGACGCAGGCCTGTGGTCCCGCTCCAGCGCCTCCTTGCGCCATTGGAACAATGACGCAAGGGCTCTCGCTTCCAAGTCCCATGGAGGGGTCCCGGCTAGGAGACATGCAGCCTCTCCGGAGATCGTGCGGTAGCCCCTTATTGTTTTGACGGCCAAGGTCCTCAACGGTCTGTTAAGGAGCGTTGAGTTGTTGGCCGTCAACCGCGCCGCCCATACGGGAGCCCCGTATAGGGCCATACTCCGCACGATCCCCAGGTACAGTCTCCTGCAGGAAGCGTTGGGTCCCTTTAGGTTGGGCATCAGTCGCGAAAGCGCGACCGATGCCTATGTCACCTTGGGGACCAAACTTCGGAAATGTGGTCCGAAGTTCCATCGGCTATCAAGTACGATCCCTAGATACTTCATCGAGGGCTTGATGCCGATGCTAACGCCTCCCACATTTATGCTGGAACCTTCAGGTGGACCGTTCCGAGGTCTGTGAAAACACAGAACCTCGGACTTGTGCAAGGCCACCTCCAGTCCCAGCCGCCGTATCCGACCCACGACTTGAGCAACACCCGTCGTGACCTTGAGTGCTGCCTCCTGGTACGTTGCACCCCGCGACGTGACGAGGGTATCGTCGGCGTAGCACGTTACGCCGACGCCCTCAGGCAACGCACCCCGCAGCACCCAGTCGTAGCCGATGTTCCACAGAAGCGGCCCCAGGACCGACCCCTGCGGAACACCGCACGACACATCTCGCCGAGCTGGCCCGAGCCAGCTGGGGAAAGCTATGGCCCTCTCCGAGAGATAGGCCCCGACAATACGACGGAGGTAGAGAGGCGTTTCGTGATACACGAGCGCCTCCCTAACGCAGCTCCATGGCAAGGTGTTGAACGCGTTGGCGATGTCTAGAGACACCGCCACCACCACCTTGCCCTGTGAGACTGCTTCCTCCGTCAGGCTCTTGACGCGCATGATCGCGCTCACGGTGGAGCGTCCCCGACGGAAACCGTACTGGTTGTCCGCCAGGTCTGGCCCCACCGTCGAGAGATGCTCGACGAGGCGTTCCGCGATAATTCGCTCAAAGAGCTTACACACCTCGTCGAGCAACACGATCGGCCGGTATCCGGACGGTGAGTCCACCGGCCGCCCCGCCTTACGAATCAGGACCAGTTTCCCCGTCCTCCACACCTTGGGAAACTGGCCCCTTTCGAGGCATGCGCTAAAGAGCCCCATCAGTCGAGGCCCGAGTTCTTCGAGGGCCAGGACCCATGCACGGCCAGGAATGCCGTCGGGTCCGGGGGCAGTGATTTTCCGGCGTTTAAGCCGGAGCACTGCCGCACCTAGCTCCCCCACCCTGACTTCGGGTACGTCGTCTTCACTGATGCTATCCGCGTCGGGCAGAGACGGAGCCATGCGCGGAGGGACGTGCTCCTCCGCGCTCGTCGGAAACAGGGAGCCCATGACCCGCTCCAGCTGCTGCGGCTGGAGACTCTGGGTCAGTGGGGGCGCCCTAGGTCGGAGTTTCTCCCTGACCTGTAGGTACGGGCGCCCCCATGGGTTCTGCTGCAGGGTCTCCAGGAGCTCCTCGCGGGCCGCCGTCTTGGCCCGCTTTATTGTCTCCTGGAGATTACCTTTAGCCTCCCTGTAAGCCTGATAAAGCTCCGCCTCTCGGGTTGCCGCGTCGTCTGGGCGGCGATGCCTCCGGCGATGCCTCCGGCGAAACCTGGTGTACTGGCGGCGGGCGGAGATGCATGCTGCGCGCAGCTGTGCAATCTCCGGCGACCACCAGTACACCTGCTTCCTTGCCGGTCTGGGTGTAACCCTAGGCATCGCCGCATCACAGATTTGCGACATGGCTCTCCTGAACCACTCCGCCTCGGCATCCACATCGGCAGGCCGGTCCGGTGCCGGAATCCAGGTCTGCACGATGGATGCCTCCAGGAGAGCCTCCCGATCCAGATGGTGAAGTGCCCAACGCGGATCCGGGGGATTTTCTACCGGCTGTGGGAGGTCAGGTGGGGGGACGACATCGAATCGGATGTACCGATGGTCCGAGTGCGTCTCCTCACCCTCCTCCACGTGCCAGCCAGTAATACGGGCGGCGAGGGCAGAGGTCGCGAACGATACGTCCACGACCGAGCTGGTCCCCCGCCGCCAGAAGGTGGCGACATTCCCCCGGTTGAGGACCTCCAGACCACGTGTTCTGGTCCAGTCCTCAAGAAGCCTCCCCTTGTCCCTGGTTTCCCGGGAGCCCCACGCCTCACTCCAGGCGTTGAAGTCTCCCAGGAGCAGGACAGGGCGAGGACGGCACGCAGCGAAGACGACGTCGAGCTCAGTGAGCCATAGCTCAAACTGAGTCTCGTCCAGTGTCGGCGAGATGTAGGTGGCCACGACTGCCAACCCATCATATTCCGCCGCAACACACCCGCGGCCCCTTGCAATGATAGCAAGGCGCGAGTTGTCTGCGGCGGACCCCCCGAAGATAAAACAGGCCGAGCCGTCCTCGTCCACCGGGCTTCCCGGGTGGACGTAGTACGGCTCGGCGACCACGACCAAGTTTATGGACCACTGCCGGATGCTCTGGTACAGAAGATCCTGAGCAGCGCGGCAGCGGTTCAAATTCACTTGCAGGATGCGGATATGGGCGTCAGACATTAATGGACGTCCATATCAGCATCCCGCCGAGAAACATCTGGCCGTGCAGTAGCGGCACCCCCACCGCTCTCAGCGGACGGACGAGGCTTTGGCCTCGAGGCGGCGCAGGTTGTGCTGCCGACCCGGTGGTCCGCAGTTTTGCCCTCCGCCTCGCATCTAAAGCAGCGAGGCGGGGCATCACAGGCACTTGCCTTGTGACCGGGCCGGCTGCAGCGGAAGCATCGATCGCCCACGGTGACTTCCGCTGTGCACTGCACTCCGACGTGCCCCACCACCATGCACCGGAAACATCTAGTTTCCCGGGCACGAAGGAGGTGCACCTGCGCCTTTAGGAAGCCCCCTACGAGGAGGCTTCGTCCGTCCGTCACTTTCAGTGCCGCCGCGACGGGGCACTGGACGACTGTCATCCCATGACCAGTGGTGCCGAAGGAGATGTCTCCAGCCTTCACCTGGTCACGGGGGCAGCCGCCCGCCTCCACGACGGCGGAGATTACTTCCTCCGTCGTGGCCGCGTCATCCAGACCCGTGATGCGCAATGCAGCGCATTTGGTGGGCCTGGTGACGCGGACGGCTTCTGCGTCCAGCGCGTCCCTAAGCTGCGCTGCTAGGGCGTCAGCTTTAGGGCCGCTGGAGGCGCCGGATACCTCGAGGAGGCGAGCCCCGGTGCGTGTCGTCTTGCACCGGAGACCCCCCTGGATATCGAGGGCTGAGAGGTTGACTGAGGACTTCACGGTCCTCAGGACATCAGCGTACCCCACACCCCTCTCCACACCCTCCGTCGTCACCGTAAGGACGACGGCTGTGGAGCGAGGAGCGCGGGGCCTCTTCGGCGCCTTCGCCGCGGCGGCTTTGGCCACTTTCTTGGCCGCTTTCTTGGCGGCCTTCGTCTTCCTCTTCTTGGCCCCCACTACCTCCCATCCCTCCCGTCCGGAGGGATGTAAAGGAGCAGCGGGAGCGTTAGAGGAAGAGGAGGCGGCAGGGGTGCCGCTCTTCTTGCCGCGCCCCTTCGCCTTCCGCGCCTGGGCCGCGGTCTCGGCCGGCAACCGGTACGCTGGAGCGGACTGGGGCGGAGCGGGGCGGTGGACAGCGGGTGTGCCGCTTGGTCCTGGAGCGGGAGAACCGCCAACAGCCGCCGCGTATGAGAACGCGGGACGTGCTAGCGGAGGGCGGTACGCCCGGTCCTCCAGGACAGCGAGGCGCCTCTCGATCGCCGTCAGGACCTGTACCATAGTCGGCACAGGCTGTGGCGGCGATCCGGGCACCGTGTTGGGCGCCGTGGTGGGCGCCATGGTGGGCGCCTTAGTGGGCGCCTTGGTGGGCGCCTTGGTGGGCGCCTTGGTGGACGCCGTGGTTGGCGCCGTGGCGGGCGCCTTGGTGGGCGCCGTGGTGGGCGCCGTGGGTGGCGCCGTCTTCGGCGCTGGTCCAGCCGTCGGAGGAGGAGGCGGCAGCATGGGACCGGGAGGCGCCTTGACCACCTTGGTCAAGTCAGCGACCTCCCGCCACAGGTCATCCATCTGCTTCCTGGAAGCAGCGAGCTCCGCCTCCAGGGTCGTCACCTGCTTCCGGAGCCTCGCCTCCTCCTTGGTGACGCTCCGCGCGAGGAGCTTGTTGAGGGAAGATTGGGCTTCATCCACCAGTGAAGCCACAATCTTCTTCCTCCCCGCCACGTTCCTGTTGCCCCGCATGGCCGCGTTCATGCGGGCAAAAACGCTCATAAGCTCCCGCGCGGGCGGCCCACCGATTTCCCGGCGACTTCGCTGGGACAGTTGGACCGAGGACGGAGGAGGAGTTGGCGGCCGCCTTCTGTACGCGTCTAGACGCGTACGCACCGTCTTCACCGGCACCTCCTCCTCCGAATCACTGGAGAGGAGGGACCCCCACCCGGAGCAGCTGGTGCTACGGTCGCGCGGCGGCCCCCCCTTCTCCTCGAGGGTCCTCTTCTTCGTCCCAGAAGAGCGGCCCTTCTTCTTCACACTGCTGGGAGCTGACCCATCGTCAGTCCCAGCAGCATCAGTTCCTTGGGGCGTCGACATCGCGCTGCAACTAGGCGGCGCGGTGCGAGCCCCCAAATCCATAGGCATCAGTATCAAGTTTGAGTGCGCAATGTCGTCGGTTGACACTGCCCGTGAAAGGGCAGTGTCGGGACCGGAGGTATCTTCGATGTTATCCATAGCAGGAAAATCGCAAAAAATTTGGCCAATCACAAGTTCAGACTAAATACGTTCGGTCACCCAACTTGCCACTGCGTTACCGTGGTCAAGTTGGGGTCCAGGGCGGACGGCGAGGACGTAGTATCTAATCACTTGGGGCCCCGCCCCTAATATTCACTATTACTTAAATACGCCATGATCGATTAACACAGATTACTACGTACGCCTAATATCAAAGTTTACTTGCAACTGAAAAGAAATTTGATAGTTGTAAGTGTTGCCCAAGTGCAATGTCTTATTTCCTTGAATTACGTCGTAATTTTGGTAAAAATCTAATAAAAGTACCAAGTAGGTACTTAGTTTTATTTATGAAAAAAAGCTAGTAGGTACCTAGTATAAAATAATTTAAGAGATAAATAATAACATAATTATTATTTACCATAAACACAGGATATTTCCCTAAGACCTATGAAATAAAATAAAATTGTTGAATGCCAGCGCGGCGTCGCTCGCATGATAGTATGCATGTAAATACATTTCGAAACCTACTTAAACCCATTTAAAAAAAAAACCGCTTCAAGATCCGTTGCGTAGTTTTCAAAAACTAAACATACATTAGAACAGACAGACGGAAAAAGCGACTTTCTTTATCCATGTAGTCTAAGATTAGTAATTTATTACCAATTGCTAAAATGAACAAATATCCAGCATAAAAAAAGCTAATAAAGTCCCCGTTTATGAAGAACATTGCGTTAACTTGCAACACCGGAATAATATGGGTTTTGCGGTAAAATTTACGTGTTGTGACGTGTACGTCTTTGATATATGCCGACATCGCTACTGATACCTAGTTTCTTCAAAGCGGCTCCAATCAAAAAAGTGGGCGGTTCTCTTTGTAATTTTTAGGGGTCCTTAAGATACATATTAGTGAAACTGACACCAACACCTCCTACTTTTTCTGATATCCTCGTTCAACCATACAAGTTGCCACTTTTAGCGATAATGTTTTATGAACTTTTATGCATCACATTATCATGACGAATCGAGAACCTAAGTACCTACTCTTTTTTAAAGTCGGTCAAAAATAACCAAACGCCTTGCAGATCATTTACTTCATGGTAAATGAGTCGAAAGAGAGTTCACGATATGGTAGTGCAGTGACTGGCATCCACGATCTCTCTATCCCGAAACTGAATACCTACATACTACTATACTATACTATACCCACCAGCGTTCTCAACAGCTACAACATAAACTTCTACACAAACAGCAGTTGTATTTTAAATATCTGTGCGGAACCAATTTATAAAAAGTGTAAATTTAAGGAAGACAAGAACATAAATGTTTCTTCTCTTTTCTTCGACAGCAAATGCGTTGCTCCTGGTATTCGAGTAGGTTGACAACAAATTACGTGTGAGTTGTGACATTCACGGCAATCACGTGATACATAAATTCATAGAAAAACTTCAAAAATAACTTTGAGTAGGCACTCTTTATTTTGACCCCAAGTTGTGATTCGGAAACTATTTTGTATGATAACTATTGATAAAGTAACTTTGTCTGTTGGTTAAAATTTTGAGTAACAACGAGACTGTCCGAATCTATTTCACTGTTTGGCAAACCTACTTGAGGTCAAATCTAGAGTTCATTCTAATCATATGTTTATTTTGTAGTGCAGTCTTAGAGCTTCATTTCAATGAGCTATCGATAAAAAGGAAAATTTATCGACTACGTCATTATAAGTCAATATTTTATTAAATTAATTAAAGACCCCGCGCAATATATTATTTAGGCCCTACCCAATGCAACCTTGAGATATGACCACACTAATATGAAACACGTATATAATATATATATTTTTGAGGCGATACACGGGATAACTAGTTATAATAAAAACGAGTTACTTAGTTATTAAACTTTTTTAAAGTGGCAAACTTGCGTTTTGTAATTTTTGAGAACAGCAAAATTAAAAATTAAAAAAGCAACGTGCTTTATAAAATTAAAAATTACGCGAGTTCAGTGCACTTGCGTAGCAAATGCAAGTTAAGATTCCCTGGCACCCAGGACCAGACGGTTCGAACAAAAAGCCAATTTCATAAAACTATGCACCAGACTGGCGGGCCATAACAATAAATGAGCAAACCTCCAGAACCTGATACCTTGTCCAGACATACATTTCACATGTTCTCTATCAACGTATGTAATTATTTTCATATACATTGCTTTAATTATTAAGGAAAACTTGTATTGTAATTCACAAAAGCTGCATTGTAAACGTGCTTAGCGATATTCACGTGTCGTTAAATCCAGTGGTAAGGGAATTCGCAAGCCTGCTCCACACAAACGCAACGTTCGTCGCGACACAGAGGCTTCGATTGCACACAAACTGTATTTTTTACATCGCCGCCAGTCTGCGCCGCGCTGCCGCTCGCGATGCTTGTCTCGTAGGGCGCCGTAATATCGACACTGACGTCGCGAAAAAAGTTTTCGTCGAAAATAATACGTGAATTTTCTTAGGACTTTCCTTTCAACCCTGTTTATAGTTGAGTTGGAACAGTCTAATTAGAACCCGGCGAACGTGTAAAGTGACCTTCTGAAACCGGAATTTGATATCCTCCGGAACGGGTTTAGGCCCGGACCCCGCTACCAGGACTTTCGTGAAGTGCTAACTTGATTTTAATAGTGGTGTGTTCAGTGTATGTGACTGGATTCTGCGCTTGACGGAAGGCCGGGCACCTTCCTACCATACAGGTTGGCTTCCCAAGTGCTGTTAAAAATTATAGTAAGTTGTAATTTAGTTATCTTTAACCACTGATAACATTTATTTTATCTAATGAACTATCAATTAGAAACACAACAAAACTAATATTTTCGAATAAAAAAAACAACATAAATCGGTACACGACTGTAAAAAGTAAGTCGGTCGTCGACGTAAACAAAGTTATATCGAACTGAAGTTATCGACAATTTATCTGCTATCGACTTATCTTAGATCAACCTTAATTCTTAGAACGAATGGCAATTTTAAATTTAACATTCGGTAAAAGATATTATAGTCGAGAATCAACGTAAGAACGTTTCGTGTCAGTGCACCTTTTCCGGATCTCTAAGTTTTTTTTTGTGTCTAATGTTTGCATACAAACGACTCGGGTCGCCCTCACTAATGTTTTGCTTCAATCGAAAGTGCCATGTGTCTGTCATTCTATTTTCAAACAGAACAGATGTGCAAAAACTCAATCCAAAAACGACAATTGAGCGCTTTGTACAGCCAAAAAAACATGGTAGAGTTATAGTTTATTCTTTTTTATTTCTATCTATGCCAAATTCGCTCTCAATAATCAAAGCAATATTACCTATTTGACGTGTTTCTTTTATTGTAGTAGCTACATTTTTGGAATTTCGTGGAGATTTCAAGTTTGGAACGTTTCAGCCTCACAACATCTCCCAACTTTCTTTTTTATAACTTTAAGCGATAGAAAACGTGGACTAGTGTTCGCTTGTTCCCAATAATTGCCGGAACAAATAACCAAATAAACTTTACGATTTTATAATGTGTAAGAGAAGAAAAAGGTTACTTCGACCGACATGTTATATTGATCGAAATATTCGACTGCCATGCTAGGGGGTCGGGCTTTCTCATCCCGAGAATAGATACAAGTGGGAATTTGACACGGGGGGAGTATAACATCTATTAACATAATAAATATTGAACCGGCTAGTGAATTAATTTCACCAAATTGTCACAGATCATAATGCCAAGGCCGTAGCAGTAGACTTAAGAAACACTGTCCTATTGTCACGATCAGTGCTGCCATTTTTTAATTGAAATTTCGAAACTGTTTCTAATTGCTCTAGGGTTAGTTTTATTATTAGGAAATGCACTAAATAATCAATTATACATGGAATTTGTTGAATAAACCAACAAGGACAGGAACTTAATTGATTTTATCGATGAGATTTTAAATGAGAATAATTAGTTTTTAATATTACTTTAAAAAATAATAATCCAGATATTATATACATAAAATCACGCCTCTTTCCCAGTGGGGTAGGCAGAGACCACGGATTTCCACCTCCTACGATCCTAGCTTTCAATAATGTCTTCATACATGCTTTCCGGTTATTGGTACCTACTTTTAACCTGGCCTTTATTTAAGAAATCTGCTATTTGGTCGCCGTATGTTCGCCATGGTCGACCCTTATTAGCTTGTCAAGATATTAAACACCAACAATTGAATTAAATCAAAAATACAATAAAGTAACGCCTGTCTTCCGAAGGGGTTGGAGGAAGCAAAATAAACACCCACTTTTCGCCAGTAACGGTGTCTTACTTAAATTCAGGGCGAAACATATTCAACGCTTACCCGGAACGTTTTATTTTTAAAAAAGCCTTGTACGTTAAGCAGGTGCACTACTTGCAGTGAGGTTGGTTTGGGCCCTTAAAATAATATGTTTGGACATTCTCACACAACGTAATCTAGACGACTAAAACATATGTATATATGTCTAAATACATACTGTATTATAAATAGAAAATACCCAAAATCTGAGACAAATATTTGGGGATCACACAAATAATTTGATGGAACCCGGAATCGACCCTGGGACCTTAGGGACGGCAGTCGCATACTCATACCACTGCGCTACCGAAGCAGTAAAAATCTCAATCAATCAAAATCAATCTCTCGATCAAAATCTTGATGACACTCTTTATGAACATCCAAAGCTAAGAAAATTATTAAAAAAATAACCTACCTACCTAATAATAATGTTTTCTCTAATTACACAACTGCTATTATAATTAACAAGTTATCACGGCGAACTTTGTATCGCCTCAATTAAATTAAATATATAGATGTGTAACTGTTTACATGTAGGCCTTATTGACAAATCTGGTTTTGTAAAATATTTTCATGTGTTGCCACTTGAATTAATTGTAACTCAATTCAAACACAGTTTTATTTATTACAAGTGAGGTTAGACTAACATAACAACTAACAATTTTTATAAGTAGTTATAGATAAAATTGTAGCTATTAAAAAAAGTATCAGTCCGGAGTAGTCGTGCGTAACATTTACTGAGTTAATCAAATTACATAAAACAAAAAAGATAACGTTAAAGGCTGTATAGATTGCGGTCCTTAGGCTGCAGAAAAAAAACGTTGATAGAAGTACAAAAAGAATGGCTTGATGTTCCAATTTGGAAAACATAATATTTAAGTTAGTTAATTCTTGTCGGGTAATTTGAAATAATAATAGAAATCTAATTCTTAACAGCAATTGAAACAGATAATCGACTTTCTTTAATAAACCTGGTTCAGATATAAACTTTGTTTACAACAGAACGGGATTATCCGAATATAAGGCGGATTAAGTAAAGACCTAAAGACTTAGATACTCCTTTTGACAACGGGCCCAGTACATGGACTAAGAAAAAAAAACTTGGCATAGACCATTTCCTGAATTGCCATTTTGTTTCTCTATCTAAGATACACTTTATTCCAGTGATGTGTCTCTGTGGCAGTTAAAACTCATTCCACGGTATGTGATTTTAAAATCTAACATCCTGTACTTGAGATACACTTTACATATTAAAATAGGTTACAATTTCGACCATTATACGGTCACTTGATGGAACTTGGTTCTCACAACACAATGACGTCGTTATAATTATTACCTTTACTTTTTCAATCAAATAACAAACACAAACAACATCCAAATTCGCTTGCAAAACTATCCCACTATGCTTACATGGATTTTTTTTTCATTACTGGCAATACAGAAATTCGCCCGCAAATATGTGTTTTTAATGATAGGTACACTTTATGTAAACCATAAAGTAATGCTCTCAAACTTCTTCAATGTAGAATTGATTGGAGATTGACCTGAATGTTTTGATTTACGGAATACTTTCACATTATTTGAGAATAGAATTATAATTTGGAGTATAATGCTGATAGATAATAGGCAAAACTAGGTCGCCCACGCGGTATACTTAGCAACGGAAATGTGCTTAAGTATCTCTGGAGGTTTAACTTAAAAAACTCTGTAAGTAGGTTAAAAATATTGTGCTTCGGCATAATACTAGTACAGATAGGAAAATAATATTAAGAAAAACTTAAACAAACTACAAACTATACTAACTAAAAACTAAAATAAATATGTAAAGCAGAGAGACTTAGGCAGAGTGCCCATAACACAGGCAGCATTCCCGCGCTGAATTGCCAATGAGAGTCTTTGCGCGAGAAAGCTGCCTGCGCGAAGATCACCAATCTCTTCCCTCAGACGCTTGCTGAGTTCCGTGAAGAGCTGATGCGCATCGTGGCTCCATGGACCTAGTGTCTCGACACCAAATGCGACGAACTCAGTAGTCACGAATAGTAGTGTATTTATTTGGGAGACAAGATAATTTACTGTTCCATTATTTATGTTAAATTTACATCCTATATGTACCCCAATGTATGTACACAGAGGTTGTATCAAAAGATCGTTAATCTATAATATATCTATTGGGTATTTTACGTATTATAACAGTAGGGAACAGCCTCATTAGTAAATCTTTTACTTATTTGTGCTCTTGGGATACTTTTTCTATGCAATGTGTTCCCTATCCCGTAGGAATTGAGAACGAGAACTAGTTCGTATCTCATTTTACCTAAGGGACCAAAAAGATATGTACTTTACACTAATGGACTTTATGTAAACCGAAATGTTATAAAATTCATCACTGACTGTTACATACTTACATTTTTAATATATTAATTAAATTATAATTATATGCCTGATGCACCTACTTACTTTATTCTAATAAGTACAAAATGACATTTGATTTGGGTGCAAAGGGGCTCTACCAACATCTATAGGGCCCCAGCGGCCTCACCTAACGTAACCCAGCCCAGGCTGGGTTGCGTTAGGGGTTCAGCAGCTGCACCGCCGGGCCCGGGGCGATGTATGGTGCAGCAGGCATGGGACCAGTGGGGGCGAAACGGAGTCTAGTGTGGGTGGTGTGGGTCGATTCGCCGGCCAGGGAGACCCTTAGCAACGGCGTTGCCGCGGCCGCCCGCAACACAGTCATGGGGCCCGCCTGGGGCCAACCACCCCAGGAGGCTGCCCCACATGTTGCGCATAATCCTGATGTGGGATCGCCGCTCCGGGTGGTAACCGGTGTGGGGTAGCGGCGGCCTTGCATCAGGGGGGTTTGGGAGCCCTTCCGTCCGGCGAGTCGGCTCCGACCTAACCACACGGTTCTAGACAAAGCTAGCCCCTGCGCTTTGTCACTTACTGCTGCACCAAATGTCGCCCTGTCTTCACGCTTCTTCTTCAAAATCTACAATGGCAGTGCAACAAAAAAGAAATAAACGTTACACAGCGGCCCTAGGAAACCCCACAACTTCACATTTCGAGGTGGAGTTCACTAACGTCCGTGGACTCCATGCGAACCTCGATACCGTCCACCACCACCTTGAGACGGCACGGCCCGCTGTGATGTTCCTCACGGAGACACAAATACGCCGCCCTGACGACACGTCTTACCTGTGTTACCCCGGCTATGTCACCGAGGAACAATTTCGAGACAAAGCCGGGGTGTGCGTGTTCGTTAGGGCGGATGTTTGCTGCCGCCAGTTGCGCTGCCTAGAGAACCCCTCCAATTCCGTCCTTTGGCTGCACGTAGACCATGGCTCTATGAGCCAGATCTACGTGTGCGTCTACCGATCCCACACAGGGGATTCTGAGACAACAAAGCTCTTCCAGTACCTCAGCGAGACGGCTGATGAAGCGCAGGTGCGGTTCCCGAACGCTGACCTAGTATTTCTGGGGGACTTCAATGGCCATCACATTGAATGGCTGGGGTCCCTCAAGACTGATCATGCGGGTAGAGCCGCCCATGCGTTCGCTCTCTCCCACGGTCTGACCCAGATGGTATGCGGGATCACCCGGATACCAGACAGGTCAGATCACGCGCCCGCTCTGCTGGATCTACTGCTGACGAGTCGCCCAGCCCAGTACAGTGTTTCAGTAGGAGCCCCACTGGGTAGTTCCGACCACTGTGTTGTTCACGCTGGCATGAAGGTGTCACCTCCTGCACGTCCTGTACAAACGTCACGACGACTATGGCACTACTCGTCAGCGGATTGGGACGGTCTACGCGATTATTATGCGTCCGTCCCCTGGAGCCAGCGCTGCTTTGTAGGAAAGGCTCCTTCGGATAGTGCTTCTGCTATTACTGGCGAGATCAGTTTAGGGATGGATTATTACATCCCTTTCACTGATGTCGCCAGTATCCGCAGAGCCCGTCCCTGGTTCGGGCGAGATTGTGCCAAAGCTGTTCGACAAAAACAGTCGGCATATCGCGCCTGGATCAGGGCCCGGGCTGTGCGCGACCCAAACGTGGGCCACCTCAAAGCAGCGTACAACCTGGCCACAAAGTCGAGTAAGAGGGCCTTTAAGAGAGCGGATGCCCAGCGCGTCGCGCGGCTTGGTCAGGAGCTCACTTCCCATCCCACTGGCAGCCGTGGATTCTGGCAACTGGCCAAAGCCGTGCAATCTAACTTTTGTCAGCCCTCGCTGCCACCACTGCGTTACCCAGATGGAACACTGGCTCACAAAGCCCAAGAGAAAGCGGATATGCTCGCAGACCTCTTTGCGGCTAATTCCCGGGTCGACGACCGTGGCCTGCAGCCCCCCGCCATCGCCAACTGTGGCCACACAATGCCTGATATTGTTATCAGGCAATGTGATGTACGGGCAGTACTGCGGTCACTCGACACGCGGAAAGCCAGTGGCCCTGAAGGCATTCCGGCGGTGGTGCTACGAAAATGTGCAGCTGAGTTGTCTCCAGTATTAACGCGTCTGTACCGCCTGTCATACTCTTCAGGGCTCGTGCCGGAGGTCTGGAAGGAGGCTAACGTACAACCGATCCCCAAGAAAGGGGATCGGTCCGATCCAGGCAACTATCGACCCATAGCTGTCACCTCAGTCATTTGCAAGGTGCTTGAGCTCCTTATAAATAAGCAGCTCATGCAATTCCTAGAGGATCACTCGCTAATCAATGATCGACAATACGGCTTCAGGCCAAAGCGATCAACGGGTGATCTTCTGGCATTCGTAACGCATGTCTGGGGTGGGGCTATGGAAAGGCACGGCGAGTCCTTGGCTATTAGCCTGGACATCGCCAAAGCCTTCGATAGGGTCTGGCATGCTTCGCTCCTTTCCAAGCTTCCGGCATATGGTCTACCTCCTCAACTGTGCAGCTGGATTGCCAGTTTTTTAAACGAGCGCCGAGTGCGGGTCCTCTGCGATGGCCAGGCTTCTCGCTTCTTGCAAGTGAATGCCGGGGTACCGCAGGGGTCCGTACTATCACCAACTCTCTTTCTTCTGCATATCAATGATATGCTATCCCTCGGGAACATTCATTGCTATGCAGATGACAGCACACTGCACGGGAGTTACTCGGTTCGTCCGACGGCGGGGCGATCTGAGATTGAGGAGGAGAGACGACGACTCGTGGCTGATCTCGACCGTAACCTCGACAGTATCTCTCAATGGGGTACCGAGAACCTGGTCGAGTTCAATGCCCGCAAAACACAGGCGTGTGCATTTACTTCCCCTACCCTCTCTTCAGAATGCTTTATTACCAATGAAGGACAACCTTGATA
This sequence comes from Nudaria mundana, assembly GCA_963556515.1. Classification (NCBI taxonomy): domain Eukaryota; kingdom Metazoa; phylum Arthropoda; class Insecta; order Lepidoptera; family Erebidae; genus Nudaria; species Nudaria mundana. The sequence continues at coordinate 4,631,120 of OY748290.1, read as the reverse complement.
TCCTTGGCATAGACGTTCGTCGAGAGCTCAATAATAAAAACTACATCGAAAGATGTATAGGGCTAGCTTCGCGGAAACTAGGAATACTGAATAAGGTAAAGAGATTCTTTACACCGGACCAGAGGTGTCTGCTGTACAAGACGCAGATTAGACCCTGCGTCGAATACTGCTCTCACCTCTGGGACGGCTCCGCGAAGTATCTGCTGGACGCTCTCGACGCTATGCAGCGACGGGCTATCCGTATTATAGATTGTCCGGAGGTAACGGGAAGCCTTGAGCCGCTAGTTCAGCGCCGAACAATAGCTTCCTTGGCCGCATTCTACCGTATTTACCACGGCGAGTGTTCTGAAGAGCTCTTCAATCTGATCCCACCCTCTTCCTTCCGATCCCGAACGACTCGTGCCGGGCAGAGATGCCACCCCCACACAGTGGATAGCATGTTCGCGAGAACCGAACGTTTTAAACGTTCGTTTCTCTGCCGAACGATAGTGGCCTGGAACGCCCTGCCTGTGCACGTGTTTCCTCCCACATATAATCCTGGGTTCTTTAAGCGGAGCGTGAAGAGGCACATCAGTAGGTCGTCAAGTTGAGGGCCATTCTCAATAGTAATGTGTGCTGTGAGAGTGGCCCACAATCGCTAGACGTCGTCACGACTTACCACCAGGCGGGCGGCGTCAATTTGGCGAACCAAATATAAAAAAAAAAAAAAAAATGACGTCATAGTTTAGTATTTCATACAAACTACGAGGTTTGTCATTTTGACATTTAATAAAAAAGACGGTGAATTTGGTTTGACAGTCGTCTACCTATAATGAGTAAATCCATAGATATAGTATTAAGGGAGCGAAGCGAGCGCCATCCCAAATCTCTGAGTAAATCAGCGGAGTTGTCATTCACATGACAGGCATGCGACGTAATGTGAGTTTACTGAAATATCATATTATGTTTTGGTATTTTCATCTTAACATTTCATCAATATACGTCAAAAGTATGTTATTTTAATAGCAACATTTTGACAATTCCGCATTATAAAAACGTTCGTTCATCTTCAAAGTGTTAAGAAATCAACTAATCGACAACTCACGTGACTGTTAGTGACGTTCTTCATTATTTATTGTCGTGTACAAGAATAATTTGATTTTGTCTATGATTTGACACTCAATGTGGTGATGTTGCCAGCCTTCTGGAAACGTAACTAGTTCGTCGAGTCACCGTTTCTGTTAATGTGCAACATCCGATATAACAATAAGAGTAGGCTGTTCTTCACGTACTCTACAGATACAGTCTGACAAAATAACGTACCTACATAAATCTGTGTTATTCAAGTCTGATAACAAGAAATATGTGAACTCAATGATGAATGAAAGGCCCAAGTCAGCCTCACCAGTACACAAACTCAACCTTCTAAAGTAAGAAGCAGCAATAGGCTCGCCACCTATTCTATGGGACTGGGAAAACGTGGGTTTAATAAACACCCCTGTTCTCCCCTTCGGAGGTAAAGACATTATTTAGTACATGTTATAGTTCAAATCTTGTTTAAACTTGGTAGAATTTCTTTTCCAGCGTATGCTTTTCAGCATTTATCAGTCCTTCCCCTTGAAACTTTTCTGTTAAGTCATCGATATGTACCTTGTATTGTATTAAATCATCATGCCCAAAGGCTGCACTACTTCCTTGTCCATCGTTTGGTTATGTAAATGTGTGTTTACAATATTTACATTCATTAGTAAGTCGGATTGAAGGCCGTTACCATAACACTTGTATTGGCGGTCTGTTTAACGAAACGTGATTTGACTATGCAACTATAGAGTAGCTAGTTCTTTTTGTAATACATCTTTCACAGCAGCAGCATGAACATGGCAACAGAAGAGTTTGTTGCTAACCAATGATATCGCAGATAATGATATGAAGATATTTCCTGCGATATCATGGTTTTCGACAAACTCTTCCCACCACCATGCTTTCCCTGCTGATTTTGACATTCTTGATAACAGTGAGTGAGTTTTTGGGCATTTTTATCTGGCTGCTTCAGCGAGGGTCGACGAGACCAGACGTCAAAACGAGAATGGTCTGAGTTAGTAGGATAGGATATGTCATGCATGTTATATTTGATTTTTTTAAAACATTTATTTAAAAAAACTGCCAAACACGTCAGACAAGTAATAAAAAGAAGATATTTAATATAAAAAGTTTACAATGCATTCAACATAAAAGCGTGAAGTCGTGATTTTAGTATTTTTATGTCACGACACGTTCTTACACAGAGGAGTAACGGTATTATTACTGTTAGCGGTAATATAGTAATGCTGAAGATACAGCTGTGATCAATAACATGTTAGTTTTATATGCTTGTTTATGAAAACCTTCACAAAAACCTTCCTCAAGAACCACTCTATCCATTGGTGAAAACCGCCTCCAAATCCGTTGCGTAGTTTTAAAGATCTAAGCATACATAGGGGACGAAAGCAACTTTGTTTTATACTATGTTATGATTTGTAAGTTATGACTATTTTTTTGTGAGTTCTTTAATAATTTCGGTGGCTTATTCAAGGGTAAAGCTGAAGAGTTGCTCAGGATCTATGGCTTCGAATTGGAAAATTCTTTCTGTGTTGGATAGTCCATTTATTGAGGAAGGCGAAAATACCAAATGTCATCAAGATTAGTGCAGTCATTTTCTAAACAAACAAACATAAAATTGTACTTTAATTTTGTTAGAGACTAGCGGACGCCCGCGTGACATAGTTTTATGGGTCCCGATTCCCGCGGAAACACATTCTCCAGATAAAAGTAGCCTATGTTAAACCTTATAACATTGTATTTGTATTGTATTTATTTATTCATTAACAATTTTCACATTGTGTTTATATAATTTAAATTTGATTACAAATAATAATAATTAGCATCTACGAGAATATATTAGAAATGGTGAATGTAATTTTTGTCCCCCCTTGGCTCTCAAGAACTGCTTATGCTCCAATGATGGTTGACCCCTCTATGGATAGTCCTCGATCTGGAGGCAAGCCGAAAAAAATTGAACTAGCCCTAAGGGGTCAAAAGTTATAGGCCAATACCTATGGCGTGGTGCGGCGCGAAGCACCGCGCAAGACACCGTACTAGTACTAGTATCACAATAAAAGAGTAAAATCATCTAATAATGTCACTAAGATTATGAAAAAAAATTAACAAATAATAGTAAGCATGTCTGAACATTGGCTATCGGTCAGTTAAAACCCCATTAAAATCGGTCCAGCAGATTAACCTCGTGTATATGACATCATAATGCGTTTAGTGAAAAGCTGTTAATTTAAAATTACACACAGACATTTCAATTTTCTTTATCTGGATGGTGCATGGATGTATGGATGGTATCATGTTCAAATACTTCAAGTATAATATTATTACTTATGCCATTCTAATTAAGAAGTAGGAAGTACTTGGAACTATGCGCTACTTATCTATACATGTGCAGTTCTAAGTATGGACAACACGTGTTGCATTAAAAGGCTTGATATTATAACATCGTTAGCCGATAAGACAAAGTAAAACTGATGTCATAAATGACGTTTTCTGAAGTCGTAAAAAAATCTGACAGTTGAGCAAAGGGCCCTAGTGTTATTTAAATTTAAATTTAAAAAAAGTTTTTTTTTGTAATTTGACTTACCTATCGTTGAGTATTTTATTTTGGGTGCTAATTAAAAACAACTTTTTTTATTAGTCAATCTTAATCTTGACTATGAAATTACGAGTATTATTTGGCAAATTATTACCTGAAATGAATTATACGGCAAGAGGCCCAACCGAACCTATCCGGAGTCGGATTTCTCTGAATCGGTGTGTTTACCATAATGGGATGGAATTTTCCATATTATTAGATGTTGAGATTTATTTTTGGTTAGTAAATTGGCGCTGGCTTTTTAATACTCTGATGGATTAGACAGACTCATATCACGCCTATATCCCTGGAGGGGTAGGCAGAGGTGCATTACACACCCACAACTTGCCAGTATTTTAGTCCCACGTAATAGTGGGCAAGCCTATTGCCGTCACCGGGCACACATATTATGTTCAAAATGGCCGAATGAATTTAATAAAAAGTAGCAGCTATATTAAAATTTTGCAAAAAAAAATTGAAACCTGTTGCCTTGCAATGAAAATGTTGGTGTTTTGACTACTAAATACTCGTAGTAATATTTCTCTTCTCGGCTAAGGCTTCTCTATTAATCCGTTGCTTTCAAAAGGGAAGATAAATCAAATGTGATGACAGGTTGCTGGTGCTAAATAAAAGTTATGGTGGTGCACTTGTTATTTCCTTCTTTTGTGATATTTTACTAGCGAACACCCGAGTCTTCGCCCGCTTGACAAATTATTAAACTAAAACCTTCCTCGAGAACCCCTCCTCCATTAAAAAAACCGCAGTAAAATCCGTTGCGTAGTTTTAAAGATGTAATCATAGATAGGGACGTTAGCGACTTTCTTTTATACTTTCTTATTAATTCCACTTCCCAAGGTCGCTCTCGTCCATTACCGAGCGCCTCTGGTGAACACTCCAGGAATTTTCCACCTTTGGACAGACTAGGTGCGGCCGCAGCCACAAGCCGCGGATTAAAAAAAAAAAAAAAAAAAAAAAAAAAAAAAAAAAAAAAAAAAAAACCTTTGGACAGACTGGTGGACATTGGGCATCTTTGTTTCTATGTTAAGATTTGTACTGTTGACAAAATAACCACATGATCCGATGGGCACTTCTATACGTGTAATGTTTTTGAACGAATTTATTTTTAAACGAATGATATTCGTCATGATAACCATCTTCTGTCACTTTGACAGCATTATCTTTTATACCATTGATAACTTAAGGAAGTGTCGAGATATAATATCGATAAAGCTAAATATCTTTCGATTTCTTATTAGAAATGAGCAGATACGCGTAGCTTCACCTGCGTGTAACAGTTTTCTCTATGGCGTTCCCCAGGGGAAATCGTTACCGTTATAAAAAATTTAGCTTAATGCTTTTAGGGTTAATGGAATTAGTAAAAAATATCAGATAAACATACCTAGGCATAGCATAGGGGCATTGCGGCATATGCCCAAGAGCACCGACGCACTGCGAATTATCCTTCCGAGGGCGTATACCCAGGCTAACGGTGATAAAAAAAAATTAAAAAACATGTATGTATGTACCTCTTTACTTTAAACAAATACGTGGGGTCTATTATACATATTATGTAATTTCATTACCTCTTTACAATTAATCACCCGGGCTGCAACCCGGGCTAACTTTATCTACGTAGTTCACACGAAACTTGGCATAAATGTTACCTTGTATTGTAATTTAAAACATTTTTTCATCGTGGGCTCTTTTTTTTTGTGAAAACGCACCAAAAAATTAAGTTTTCGAGTTCGCGAGGTCTATGGCGACCACTAGCTAATACGAAACTTTATGAACAGACGAATCTAGTGCCGTTGGTTTAGTAAAATAACACGGGTCACGGACATGAGATAAACAAACAATACTTTAGCCAACTACAAAAAAAAACACGTCAAAAATTGACACAACAACCGACTTCAAACTACCGAAATTAGGGACCAAATTGAAATGAGACCAAAAAAATCTAAATCGGTTCTAATTGAGAACTTTCTCCTTTTTTGGAAGTCGGTTGAATACAGTAATTGTAACCCCAACCACAGATTAATAAATAGTTACTACGTTACTGCCCCAACTGTCGGAGAACATCTTGTAACTTGTGAAATGAATTGCAAAAGCAAATATATTATGTCTAATACAATAGGTACCTAAAAGTATTAACTAGCTAGCTATCACAGCGTCGCCAGCGTAGAATAGAAGCATGGCAGCGAATGAGTGGTTTTCTTGTAAACATAGCCTGACCCTGTAACTCAGGAATAATGTAGGGGTGAAAGAACCCCAACGACGCGGGATCAAACTAGACCAAACCACAGAGGACACGAAGGTGGCCAAATTCCGCCCGGGCGCCACTGGAAATATCTCCTGGTGCGTACCGGAGGCCCTCGGCAACGGACGTAGTAGAGGACCTCATTAAAAAAAAGGAGTGAAAGAATTGCGGCACTAGCTAAGTAGTAACTGATTTCAGTAGAAACTCCTTCCGCGAAATTTATCGGCTTTTGTGAGGATATTTTTTTCTGCATTTCGATTTTAATGAAATAAGTTGACAAAAAGCGCACGAAATTCAATTTTGTAGCTTCAGAAATTAGATTTACTTATTATACATACAGATAGTCAGACAAATAAAAATATGAAAATGTTCAGTAATCTTTTTTTATAATCAGTTTACCGCTCACACTCATTAGTTATAACTTGGAAGTATTTAGAAATCGTAGATATGACCATGATTTGGATAATAGATAATAAGTTACTTAAAAGTAAGGAATTGCCCAACTTAAAGTTAATAAAGTTATTGCCGATCATAATCCATTAGGTAATTTGTGTAGGTAACTAGATAATTAATAAATTAATAATTTTAAGCACAATATCACTAGGTACATTATTAATAATTTTAAAGATTTTCTACACATCGACAGTCATAGGGTGTTTGTATCCAGGTATTCATACTATACACACGGTATATTTTTAGTCTCTGTCTATCTGTACACGTTGATCTCCGAAGCTACTGCACGGATTTTATATTGGTTTTCCAGATAGAATAAGACCAGCTTCAGGCAAAATCTTAGCTTTGTAGATCGGAATTCGATGACAGAAAAAATAATCATAAAATACTTTTTAAATTTTCAGGCCCTCTGCCTACCCCTTTGGGATAGATAAAGGCGTGACAATATATGTATAAAGAGCCGTTAGTTATTATTAACGAGCTTGTAAATTATGTGAATCCGTAAATGTACCTTGTAGCGCAATTAATAAATCATAAAATATCATCTCGATATAACAAGAGTCTATTGTAATTGTATAGATTAAACTTACAAATTGCCTATTATTTTTTGTGGGAAATACAAATAAGATGTATTAGGTATACAAAATTATACAACTTAGATTGTATTCAGTGTTACTTGACCTTCGTTGCGCCACAGTTTGGCCCGGTTTGAATACCCATCAAATATTAGTTCGCAAACATATGTTTTGCGGACCATTGAGGCGAGGTCTCTATGACCCTTAGTAAACTTTTTGACCTCTCTGAACTTGAGACGGGCTGGTTGGCTTCATCAGTCATTTTTATGACCTATAAAGATAATTTATAGCACATGCAAGTGACATCAATGGCTTTATGGTTTTGGGGGTAGTCCAAAGAGTAAAAGTTATTATTTACCTATGATGAGTCGTTTTCTTTCTTCGAAAGCTTTCACTCTCAATGTGGAAATTGAGAAAAAGGTAAATGTATATTACGTTTTCCCGGCCAAATTGAAAAGGTTGTAAGTATGTAACATTGGGACTGGCTGTCCTAATTTAACGCTTCTGCTCCTTTGAGGATAAAGATGTTTTGGAGTTGTTGTTGTGTTGATAAAGATGATGCGATATGTCCAAGATTAGCCAGAGTTACCTGTCATACATAAATTGGGATGCTAAGCGCACAGAGGATGATATTCAATTTAATATCATTGCCATCTACCGCGCATATTTATTTTCAAGTTACGTCAGTCAATAATCTGACAACTGTCGGCTATGTTCACAGAGGTCAAAAAGTTTATTTATCTGTATTATTACGATTTTGTAGATTTATGTCGAGGTCTCTTGAGCAATATTATGATCGATGGTCCTGTCTGTCGGTAGCAAGGTTTGTAATTCTGTTTATTTTCTATCCAACCAGAGAAAGTGTTAGATTGATTTATGTGTTGCTATTGGTTATAATATCCACACAGTTTGTTTATAGAAAGTTTTGTCTATTATTTCTTGAAGTACTCTTATGTACAGTGAAATTTTGCACATTAGTCCGTAAACATCTTTGCAACTGCTTGACGAAAACGCGTAAGCTTTTAATATTGTAAAGTTACTGGTGTTAATGAGGAATTTCTACTGAATCTTATGCATTTATTTATTTGAAGTTATTTATTTTATTACTGAGAAATTAACATCACAGTAATACTACATTTGGAGAAAATTACGAACAATAAATATACTTCAGAATAAGGCTAAGGACTCACGAAACGGTTTTCACCCGCACCTTCCGCGGTTGCGGGCCCGCAGCCTTTGTATAATACAGATATTTATGTAAAAAATTAAAGCACATTTCACGACGCGTTTTACGCCCGCGGCGTTTGCGATTGTTTGCGGGTCCCGCTGCACCGGCGGTCATCTGGTACCGGCGGGCGCGGCGCGGGTCGCGATCCCGCAACCGCGGCGGGTAGCACCCGCGCGCTCTGCGATCGGTTGGCGGGCGACCGCAGTGGGCTAAATAACTAGACACGAACATTCGAAAATAATTAAAGAACTTTTCTTCATCCTTCTTTAACTCATTAATAAGAGTAACAAATAATCCATAACGATTTTTTTTGCGCAATCAGTGGATGTATCCAGAACCTTTTAGGCCCTTCGCTGCGTTAAGCGGGTGCCCGACGCGGTTGTCCGCGCCGTGCGCCCGCCTGCCCGGCGCGGGTGAACGCGACGGGCTTTTGATCGCGCGGCTGTACAGTCGAAATGGATTATTTATTGATATATTACTTAACCAAAAGACGACGACGTGAACAAAGGCGTCAGCCAATCAGCCCATATGCCACGTCTAGACTGTTGTGTGGAGAATTTGTAACCAACTTATTTCAAAGACTGTACCACCACGGCGCGTGCCACACGGATAACGGAGCGGCGCTCAATGATTTTGTAGAAACAGACCCGCTCGCGTGCTCCGTTGCGCGTACACACGACGCGTGTCCCGTCTCACGCAGCGCTGCTCTTGAAATTACATGAATCAAGCACGCGGAGCGGACACCCGCGACGGGAACCCGCTTGGCCTTCTTTTTTTAATTCTTCTGTGAAGTAAGTATAATAGATTTTTAACATCTAACTTACCATTACTTTGTCATGGATTTTCGCCAGGTAACGCCTGTTTCCATCCAATATTTAAGTATAATAACGCAACAGTTCGTTTCTGGTGTGTGTCCATGGCGGTCTGGAACTCACTCAACTGATCGTTTAACAGCCCGTCTTGCAACCGTCCGTCTTGCGATAATCAACCGCCAAGATTGCGAGCGATAATCGCAACCGCGACGGCTGCGTAACTGCACAAAACTCCGGTCTCGTGAGTTTTGAAAATATAACTCCATTCCGCCACCGCAGCAGGCTCGGGTAAAAATCGCTCCGTGAGTCCTTAGCCTTAGTGTTATTATTTGGGCTGTAAAATTTAACAATAGAATAAATATTAAGAAAGAAATTATAAATAGATCACAAAAACTAATGTCATCGTCATCGGTCAGAGCATTCCCCCTGTTAGGGAAAGGCACGGCCTTTCCCTGTTCGAGTCCTGTGATGACATCAGTTTTTGTGATCTATTTATAATTTCTTTCTTAATATTTTAAGAATAGTTTAAGCAAACTCATTGCTTTGAAATACAAAAATAAATAGTATCTATAAATGCCTCAAAATAATTAATTACCTATTCTAAGCTAAATAAGTTCAATTTACTGTTCATAATAGTTATTAGTTCATTAGTTCATTATAGTTTATTCACTATTCTGATCTGATTATATTAGGTTTCATTAATTTAAAATTTCAGTAATTACCTTTTTACAAACTAAGTTACCTGTTAACTTAATATTTTATATCAAGTAACTAAATAGTTTCTTATTTCCCAATTCCCACGGAAACACATTCCCGGGATAAAAAGTAACCTAAGTTACTTCTTATAACAACAGCTATCTGCCAGTGAAAGTTCCGTAATAATCGGTACAGCTGTTTCAGAGATCATCCGAAACAAACCTTACTGATAGACAAACAGAGAAAAACCTAAGTACCGTATTACTTTCCTCCATGATCGGGGCCTGAGGACGGCGGGATCGCCACCCACCGTCCTTACAGAAGCAGGCTAGAAGGGTTGCGTGCTGCGGGGCCTTTGCCCCATAGCACGCAACCAGATTCACTCACTGACGCGGGATAAAACCCGACCCCAATGACGCGGGATTCTCGTCCCGACCAAACACCCGCAGAGACCACAGGGGTGGTCAAAGTCCGCCGGGCGCCACTGGACATACCCTCTGCTAGTAACCAGGTACGCCCGGCAACGGACGTTAGAGCGGCCGCGGCCTTGGGCCAAGGAATTAAAAAAAAAAAAAAAAAAAAAAAAAAAGTCCCGTATAACTTTCATATAGGTATTTATTTACAATAAGAATTACAATATACAAAATAAACATATTTATAGACTAAAAATATTTACACTACAAAATATCGTTTAAAAAATCCTCCGCGTCATTGCCGACTGGGAAGGTTCCCAGAATGCTGACTGTGTTGCCACGTTGGATGGCGATACTTATTCTTTGGGCCAGAAAATAGCCAGCCTTATGGTCCTAAGAAGCATCGATTAAGCGTTTAGCAATGTCTCTGTAAAGGCGGCGAGCACTCGGACCCCATGACCCCAGTGTCTCAACCCCAAACGGCTCAAATACGTAATCACCTGCTAGGTTAGCATATTTACGCCGTTTAAAGCCTTCAGCCGATGCAGCAGCAGCGCCGGCACATCCAGATGTGCTTGGAAGGTGTGAAGGTGCTAAGGTGTCAACGCATGTAGCGTCCCAACCAAAGGCCTTTCCATCTTCCACGGTAGCAACTATCACATGAATTTAGTAAAATGGTGTTAATTTGTAATTACTAATTACTAGTGAAATGAATTGTTGATTATTTAATATTGTTTAACAAACTCAGGTACACTTAGTTGATAATTTTACAAAATATTTATACTTGACGTTATGTGATTCGATTTATTTGATTTATATATATACAAATATTGATTTATATAATACCTACTGAATAGTATATGTAAGTAAGTCAGTTGATTCAAAATGGTATCCACATTTTCTGATACTATACTTACTTAAATATTGGATACAAACAGGCGTTACTTGGCGAAAATCCATGACAAAACAATGGTAAGTAAAATTTTTTTAAGAAAAACTTTTTAGCATTAATTAATAGCATTAATTTTTCGCAGAATCAAAAGGACAACTAAACGTCGACAATTGTTACGCCTCTAAACGAGGCATTATCAAGACTGTCTCAGAGAGAACAGCTGTTCTCTCTGAGACAAGACAAGACTAATTAATGCTAAAAAGTTTTTTCTTAAAAAATTTTTACTTACCATTGTTTTATACTTACTTACTTAAAACAATTGGTTGCTTACCAACTAATCAACAAAGTCTCTCACCTTTCATCCAATTAAGTACAGGGCAACGATAACGATCTGCGGACCTTAATTAAACTTGCAACTGTTAATTGTGAATGCACTTTTGAACCATTGTTCAATGGTACAATTATACAGTTTACTATTGGGAATTTGTTTAACACTTCTTTGGCCTAGATTACCAAATAAGGTCATCTAAGGGCTGTGTTTGAACTGTGGAAGCTTACAGACAATCACGCCTATGTCTTCTTGTGGAGAAAAAAAAAGTTTAGCGGAACATTAGAAAAATTTATGCGGTACGAAATTCGCCGGGACATAATTAATAAAATACAATAAATTATGAAGGTTATTTAAAAGAAAGGCGGTTCGTTACATCGATCATTGTATTCACTCACTTCAGATAGCTGTCAATAGCATATTAAATAGTCTATCATCGAATACTTAAGTACCAGATTCATCAACTGACTGTATTGCCAATTTTAAATTAACTAGCTATCACGGCGAACTTTGTATAAAAATATAAAAAAAATGTAAAAAAAAAAATATAAAATATATAACATTTCATGTAAATTGAAAAACGCGACGGACGGACAGACAGACAGACAAATTTTCATATTAAATATATAGATATTGCGATTTCTAATAGATCTGCTATCGAGAAAGTGTTTTTAGGGTTATGTAGTAAAGGTCTCGGAACCCTTATAGTTTCCTCATGTCCGTCCGCCCTCGGGTATCCTCCCAAACGGTTAATGTTACAAACATGAAACTTTGCATTTATTTTATTTATTTATTTATTGACCAAAACATTACATAATATACAGTCTGCAAGCATAACATCCACTGGCTTAAACCTCGAAGGTTTTTTGGCGAGTGGGAGTTAACAAAACACAGATATCTTAGGGGGGAAGGGACTACACACTTGGTAGGTACCTACCTACTACCTATCGAAGTTTTTTTAAATAAGTATTCTTCGGTTGTCAAATGTCAGACGTCTGTACACTGCACTGCTTTTTAGGTTATCCAAACACACTCTCTTTTCTTGTTTACAAATAACACGACTAGTCTGTTTTTATTCTGGACAATTCTAATCCTCAAACGTATACAAAAACTACTTACAGTTGAATAAACAGTTAATAACAATTACGCATTACGGCATTACGAAATCTTATTACTTTATAGGTACCTGGTGTACCTACTCTAAATTTAATATAACAGTAGGTATGTATGTGCCCCACCAAGATCTAGGAACGCTAGCCAGACATCACGCCTATATCCAGGCATTGGTAGGCAGAGGTGTAATAAACACCCACACTTTGCCAGTTTGTTGGTCCCACACGCGGTGCGGTGGTGCGGCGCGAAGCGCGAAGCACCGCGCAAGACACCGTACCTACGAGTCCATTATAAATATGTACTTAATTCAAACCAAAATTCCAACCACTAGGATATATGTTACATATCACTAAATAGAATCTCTTCAGTCTGATGTTCGGCTTATAATATTGCGGGCAACATGATCACAAAGCAATGCTGAAACAACATGACGAAATATCATCGTAAACTCAATGCAATAACAAGATACAAAATATCCCTAAAACTGTAATAGTAATAATAACATTAGCTAAGTCATAGACAGACGACAACGTAACCATTAAAAGAGAAAACAAAATTTGTTTCACTTTCATTTATTTTCGACTTGTCGTTTCAATATCAAGGTCGTAGACATTATGTGCGACTTTTAATGACACTATTGACAATTGCGTTTGTTCGTTCGATTCGTATCCTTTTAAAAAACTACGAAACGTTTTTTTTTCTTAAAATAATACTTTATCATATATTAATAGGTACACAGAAAACTCGTCTGTATCAAAAAACAATCAAATAGTAATTGTCAACATACTTAAAAGCAGACGCCTCTTTCTTCGATCCTTATTTATTAAGGGCCCAGATCGTGAAAATCACCGAAAAGAGTGTTACGATTGTTCATATTTAACCTATTTACATATGATTAATAACAACGATAATTTGTATATATTAAAATGAAAGACCAAAAATTATGTTAGTGCTAATTTTAACTCTTAAAACCCTGTAGTTGTTATATAATAAACGTCAACAAACGCACAAAATTGAGAAAAAATGCGAAAACGTGCCTTCGTATTTTTCAGATTTAACCCAATAAATCAACACAAATTGATAAAAAGAAATACTTTTTGAACACTGAAAAAACCAATAAATATAACGTGGTACTTTTTTTTGTACCTTTACAAACAAAAACTTCCCCTTTTAAAGCCCTAAAATCTAGATATGTTTTACGTAAATTCTCCATAGAAAAATGTATGGAAATTCAAACTAATCGCCAGTGCGCCATAGAATTTCAAAGTGACTCCACGCGTGTCGGATGCTACAGCAAAATTACGTGTTGTGAATTTGTGTTTTTTGTGAAAAACTGTAAGTACAATATTTTTATAACTAATTTACTTTCAGTAAGTAGAAAGTACCGATATAATGAAAGTCTGAAAGAAAACCATGATGGAACTAGATATAAATCGTAAGAAATACAAAATTATTTACTTTGTTGCGTAGGTCATTTTATGAACCTTGTAAAGTAGGTATCAATTCAGGCTTGAAACAATCAAAGCCCTGCCCACCTTATTTTCTCGAGATATGAACTGGCGGGGTATATAGTTCTCTGCACGACATACATAGATTTTTCAACATGATAAAGGCAATAGGTATCATAAACGTAATTGGTAATCGAGGGTCTCTTTTCGCAGGATAATTTGCTGAGTGCCATGCCAGCGAAAAGAAAATTTAGTACGCATTATAAAAACGTGAAAGTCAAAAGATCTCGGAATAAAATGTAAGTTCCTCCCTACTTATTTATTTACCTGCCTACTTGACTACGTCTTGTCCTAAATACCTAGAAAAAAATTACTAGATTTGTGTTAGTGTCAAGTAAAAATCCTAGTTTTATAACTTTTATTTTTGTGTATGCTTATCATGTCTTAGTAGTAATAATAATATAATCTATTTGCATTTTGAACAGGGTAGGTACATTACAAAGCAAATAGGTACAATGATTTAGATCGCCTGATTCAGACATATACCTACAACAGCATGTAAATATTGATTTGACATGTAATTAGATAGGTACACAATTAGGTATGTCAGTCTAAGAAGAAAAATTACAATGTCCAGTAGGTAATAATTACGTAATTTCAATATCTATATAAGTAATAAAGTCAATTTCTATAGGAACAATTTTCATAATAATAAATTTTATTACATAATATAGTATTAGTTTTCATATATTTATGTATTTCAAAGCAATGAGTTTGCTTACACTATTATTAGTTACAGTATTATTAGTTTTCATGTTCATCATGTCTAAATATGTGGAAGTGGAAGTAGGTATGTTTCCTATCAGAAATTGCACAGGCGCGCGCGCGGCTTTGTCGACATACCTACCGCCAAAGAGGCGCGCCGTGCCTGGCGTAGGGTTGTACAAAAATTACAAAATAAATAAAAAGTGGATATTGATGAATAATATTTCCAGTACTGAAAATGAAGAAAACCTTCAGGCTGAGACTCTGAGCAACACTGCTACGCGCTGTATAGAGGTAAGTTGTTATACGTAATTCTTGTAGACTTGTTACATAAATAAACAAACTAGTTAGTGATGGGCGAAGACAAAATCTCAGTACCTACAGTTTTTTTTTTGCAATATTTATTATTTTCATTGTGAGACAAACACATACTTCTCAATTACTTTCTCAAAAGAAAATTCACGTTCAAATCTCGTATTTTACCAAAATCAAGAATTTTTTTTGTAAAATATTATCTTTTACGCGACTGGTGTACGTATGTATGTATGTATACTAAGTAATATATCTTTGTGGCACGATAAGTTCAAAATTATTGAACCGATTTTAATGTTTTTAGTATCATTAGAATTGTCTTCTAAGCCCGAGTGACATAGAATAAGTGACGCCATAAAAAACCAATACGTATAGCGTAAAGGAAATTTATAATTTCTGTTCATCACGAACATAATATTGTATGAATTCTTTTGCACTTTTATAATTTGTCTTCGTCAGTTATGAATATAAATAAATAAACAATAAAAATGTTAAAACCCGACAGATTAAAAAATTAAAATGTGTAATAAAAATATTTAATAAAAATAAATAACAACACCATTGTAATATAGCGTATTTAGCAGTCGGGGCCTATTTATAAAGAAATATTTAGCTAGTCAGGAATATCTTCGAGCCTGTGAGGATTTCAATGGGTCTCAACTGTTGAATTCGATTTATTACAATAGTGTTCTTATTTATTTTAATGTAACATAATTCAAGACCGTAGACTTGTTTTCTTTTTACCTTTTGAGTTTTTATGCATATAGTCGGATTTATTAAATTTATGACGTGATAACGTCTTATAAATCGATGAACACCGGCAACACGCTCAAAAAAGTGTCACATTATGTCACGCTAGGGTCAAGCGAGAGCGCAGTACAAGCGATGGAGAATAATATTATGACATTATCCGGTAAAATTATCGTCCTAAACCGACTTTACAAGCAACCAGTTTTTTATTATGTTTATTTATTCATTTTCATAATTGACGAAGACAGATAAAAACGTTTAAGATTTTGATCTAGTGTTATGTGTTTCAAAGATGTATTCTAAGGGAGTTCTTAGCTATGTTTGAAGAAATTTGGCCCATACCTTTTGAATTATTTTTTATAAAAAAAATCAAGCCATTATCTTTCTTTACAGGAACTAGTTATTGACAACCGTCAAGAGGGAAAGGTGGATGAAGTGGAAGTTGGGCGTAGAGTAGTGGATATTTCTTTTTTTTTTAAAGTTCTTCAGGCCATAGGGGACCACGGTCCAATGGATTGTAAGTTAAGTTACCTCAGTATAATAGGTGAAGTAAAAGTTGGTCTGGACTCAAAACTCATCATAAAATGTAGTATGTGTAATATGAAATTTACTGTGTGTTTGGTTGAAAAGAAAGAAGATAGCATGGAAGTGAATCATCAAATTGTGTCTGGTATCATATCATCTGGTGGGAGCTACTCTCAGTTAAAAACATTAAGTGCCGCAGTAGCCCTACCAATCATGTCACCTTCATTGTACAATGAAATTAATAATACGGTTTGCGATTGGTGGGAAAAGACAGCAGCACATTCCGTGGCAGAAGCTGTCAAGGAAGAAGCGGAGTACGCAGTGTCTATAGGTAGTGTTGATAAAAATGGTACACCATTAATATCTGTTGCTGTTGACGGTTGTTGGAGCAAGAGATCTTATGGTAAGAATTTTTCCGCCTTATCCGGCGCAGCTGCGATAATTGGCATTAAAACTAATAAAGTATTGTTTTTTGGAGTTAAAAATAAATACTGCGTAGTCTGTGCACGAGCCGCAAAGAACAACAGTCAGCCCCCGGAACACCATTGTTTCAAGAATTATTCAGGATCATCTACCGGGATGGAATCGACCATTATAGTTGAGGGGTTTAAACGTTCCTTTGTTGATCACGGTGTAATTTATAATAAATTTGTAGCAGACGGCGATTCCAGTACTTATAAAAAAATATTAGATTCGCGTCCGTACGATAATTTAATAGTAGAGAAAATTGAATGCAAAAATCATCTTTTACGAAACTACTGCAATAGCTTGGAGAAATTGTCGAAAGACACTAAGTATCCTTGCGAATTGCGGAAATTCCTAAAAGAAAGGTATTTGCGTTTAAGAACGGGTGTAAAATGCGCGATTAAATATTGGGGGGATCAAAATCAGTCACTCGAAGAAAAAATAAAAAATCTTAGTGAAGATATCCTAAATGGTCCACAACACGTATTTGGTAATCACCAACATTGCAAGGAGTATTTTTGTAGACCTGACACTCGTCGAATAGAACCTGTTGGGTTACTTCCAGCAATTGTTGGATGCGGATTAATGGACGCGGTAGAAATTTTAAGTAAAAGACTGTCATATCATTCTAGAAGTTTAATTCATAATTGCACAAGTAATATAGTTGAAAGTTTTAACGGAGTAATTGCCAAATTAGTTGGGGGTAAGCGTGTAAATTATTCTTCCCGTGGTTCTTATGCGGGCCGATGCGCAGCTGCTGTTGTGTCTTTTAATACGGGATCGATTCATAGTAAAACTCATGAAGTCATATTTAAATCTAGTCCTAATCCTTTGATCGCGAAAGTGGAAAATAGTAATCGTAGAAACCGTTTAATTGCTAAACCTAAATTAAGATTGAAAAAAAGCCACAGCGCTGTATCGAAAGACGCTCACTATGGACCAAACTGCGAAAAACCTGATCTGAGTCCAGAATTATATGAGAAAGCCAAGTCATCTTTTTTAGTTGATTTAAAGTTGTCTTGTGCTGAAAGAGAGGAGCTTGAAAGGTCGACCCATTTGCAAAGAAGTAGTGCTGAGTGGATGAGTACAAGGAGAAAATTACTAACCTCATCATCGTTCGGGGAAGTTTGTAAAACTACACCAGATGGCATTTATGCAAACGGTTTAATTGAAATTAAGTGCCCACATTCTTTAGCTGGCATGACTCTTGATGAAGCAATGGCCAAACATACCTTTTG
Organism: Nudaria mundana; assembly: GCA_963556515.1. NCBI lineage: Eukaryota > Metazoa > Arthropoda > Insecta > Lepidoptera > Erebidae > Nudaria > Nudaria mundana. Next base: position 4,613,198 of record OY748290.1, on the reverse strand, counting down.
GGTTAAGGACAAGGCTTCCAAGGGTTATGTCATAAATAAAAATCATTACTGGTATTTCCAAATTCAGGGACAGCTACATATAACTAAAAGAAACGTTTGCATGCTTGGCATCTGGTTTGGTGCTACTGTACCTATGAAAGTTTATATTATAGAAAAGGACGACAAATTTTGGAAGGAGAAAATGGAGATGAAATTAGTTAGATTTTATTACGATTGCCTCCTTCCAGAATTAGTTGATCCACGACAGTCACGAAGCATGCCTATTCGTGACCCGCCCAATGTCATAGAGGCTATGAAAGAGAGGAAAGAAAGAGCTTTACGTGTTTTGAAAGAGAAGAACGTCTAATGATTTTGAAAGAGACTGAGGTAACTTAACTACCCAGCCGGTCGATTCACGTAAACACGCCAGTTCAAAAGTCGTTTTAACTTAGAAACTTAGAAATCGCCTTTTGGTTTTCTGTTTTTAACGCACTTACTTATCTAGTCTTGGATTGTCATAAATCTTCCAATAGCTCAATTTCTATACAATTCCTATACGATTTTGAAGAGTTACCTGGTGTAAACCCAAGGTCCGATCCTAATGAAATTAAAATGTGACCACACGGGATGCACCAGCTTTCAAATAAAAAAAAGAATCATCAAAATCGGTTCAAAAAATACAGCGAATTGAGAATCTTCTTCTTTTTTTAAGTGGGTTAAAAAGTGTGCGAAGTGACATTTTTAAGTTACTACGCTACGGTTTTTATTATGTGAATCGGGCAGCTGGTAACATTTTCATTCTGATAGGTTTTGCAATAGCAATTGATTTTATCATCAAATTAGTAGAAATCAGAATGTGATCAGTAATCATTAAAATGAAAAAAACATTAGAATTTTGAACTCATATTTTGTTATTGTTTACTTTCGTTTAATTAAGTATATGAATAATTTATAAATTTCATGTTTGTTTATAACTAATTTTTGTACAACCCTAGCACGCTTTTTAGGTGGCGACTCATATTTTGTTATTGTTTACTTACTTTTAATTATATGAACCATTTTTATACTTGTGTTTCTTTTATTGACAATTTTTTGTACAACCCTGGAAGATTTTTTAGATTGCGAGGTGATCGTAAGCAAAAAGTATTTGAGTTTACGCAATAGGCACATTTCCTTGCGTAGAGATAAACACTAGCGAGGAAAGGCGTGATGTTATTTCGACCGTACTTCCTACTGAATTTGCAATTATTTTATTGAATGAAAATTTTACGAAATAAGAATAAACTTTGGTAGTAAAATTACAAATAAATACATACTCGTAGTTGGAATTTTAGGTAAGTAGAATACAAAAAGGTCAGTCCGGACCTGCTCTTGATTGTTTATTATAAATAGAAAATCATAAAAATTGTATCTAAAACTACTCTTATTTATTTATCTAGTAATTATGATCATTTTATAACGAAAAATACTCTTGGAATATTTTAAAATTAGGCAGTCGTTTATTTCCAATAATTCAACATTTTTGTTATGCTGTAAATATTCAACTTCAATAACAATAACTCAACGTGGAACGTTTGTCGCAAAACATTTTCAAAATCGCGGTCTCTCTGGGTCATTCACCCGCCCGTCGGATGATTTGGGCAACTTTAGCGCTGCTGTCGCTCAAAATCGACTTTGTCCGTGCGCGGTCTGGCCCCTTCCTCGTTTACTTAGAACTGTAAAAGGTACGCTACACATCCACAGAAGTTACTAGGCAGAATTTGAACTTGGGTGTTGTGTTAGCATTAATAGTTTCTGGCAAAAGTTTTACCGTCACATTAATAAAACTATCATTATGACACGAACATTCAAAACCTGGGTTTTTGTTAATACGTTTCAAACTTTTCGTTTCATTAAACCTAAAATATTAACTTATTGTAAAATATTGTTGGCAAATGTACCAATAATATACAATCATCATTACTACATCTTAGTAAAATATACTATTACCGCTGAAATTGGCATATAATCCGGTCTCTACTTATGACCATAGAGAAACATTTATCAACGTTAATGAAACCTTCTTTAGTCAAGAAGCTGTTCGGCAGGTAAGATTGGATGCCTAAGATCTTGGTGGGACGTCTATGCCTCGTATTTTCTAGATATTTACATCAATTAATATCTACTGTTACGCTCTGAAAGAACTATAGAGTACCATAGACTATAGGCATGTTGACTATTATCGGAAACGTACTATAATCTCTATAAGTTATGTTCCGATTAAATCTCTAAAACTTAGAGTAACAACGACGCATTATCGAAATATCACTTCTAGTTACGCTCGGATATGCCACCGGCGACAACAGTAATGCCCTTTCCCTTTCTCTGTTGGTATCATTAGGTATATATCTAATTTCTTCATTTTCTACAATTATTTTAAAGGTAATGTTTGTTCAAATATTTTATTACATAGGTAAGTACTCATGTATATTTTAGGTCAAAAGTGAAATGTACATAAATACTTAATAAAACAGCTGTAGCCCACGTGAATGATGTAGTTATCTCGTTCCCAATTCCCACAGGAACACATCGCCGGGAAGAAAAGTAGCCGATGTGTTATTCTGATATTTATTAAGCTATATTGTTGTAAAGATTCAATAAAATCCATTGAGTAGATAGTTTTCGCGTGAAAAAGTATTTATTTTCTGTAATTATAGTACGAATAAGTTATTTTACTTATGTCACTGTCACAATGACAGTGACATAAAAGTTTTATCACCTGATATGTTGTCAGAATTGACTGTAATGTGTTAGGAATTGATTACAAAAGAAACGTTACGGTAAAAAGCTTGTTCTTTCAACTGTCAAGTGTAACTGATCTGATCAAGCAGTTATCTGCGAGTCGCATTGTTTCCTATCCATTGTTATTTGTTACATCATTCTCAACGTTTATGTGAACATGGAGAATTTGTATCTGAGAAAAATGTTGAATAAACATTGATAGCGTCGCTTATCGTCGATTTAGCTGCAATTTGGCAACAAAATAATTCTATTATGCCACTTACTACTTATGTTATGTCATTTTAGTGAAAAAAGTGTTTTGTGACATCACGCGGGAAAATCTTGTTAAAAAATGACAATCTATTTTTTTATACTTCTTTTATATTTTTTCTTCTTTTTTAATTTTATTTATCGTTTTGGGAAATATATTCAATAGATCATACGTCACTAGTTTAAGTGGCATAATGTTGTAACAAATTAACAACATTATGCCACTTGGCTCTTAAACAAACCACACTGTTTAATGAAGAAGGCAGGCTGTAATACATCGAGTGGGTTTAACGTGTAATAATATCCAAGGTGAAATCGTAACAAACTGTACTTAAAGCTTTTTGTAGCTATTTATTACTGTTTTAGCCAATTTTAAATGTTAAAGGGCATATTTTTTGCGTGTGACCAAGTGACTGACGAAAAGTAGCCTTAATAAACCCCTCTGACCTCTGTCTAGGTATGAAGGTAAGGGCGCAAACTTATTTTAACCGGGCACTATAAAATAAAATCAATGTTATTCGAACCTACATTCCCACAGCCAGGACCGATGTTACATTATAATATATATCTACAATCTCTGCAGTCCACATTGTGTCCAATTGTGTCGTACACTTTTTTGACTGCGATAACAAAACGCACGATGTGCGTTTTGTTATCGCAGTCAAAAAAGTGGAAATTTACGAAATATAGTAATATAATAGACATTAAATCACGTAATAGTGTGTAAGTAATATTATAGAATTTAAACAATAAAATTAAAAAATCTTTATATGAAATTACGCCCAATTGACCATTTGTGTAGTTTTTGACACAAATAACGACGTGAGAATATTTTCAGTAAGTACTAGAGGTACTGTTCGTGTCTATTTATTGAAAGCTTTGGTAGTCCAAGCGTAATGTTAAAGTAAAACTAGGTATGCAATGCATGCTGCTAATTGCAAATGTTGAGCGGAGCAAATGTTTTTATTACATATCAGAATCATAACATAACATAGCATAGCATCACTGGCGAGATGTGGGTGTGCAAACACACCCACATCTCGCCAGCTATGTTAGGTCCCATGTAATAGGGAGCGAGCCTATTGCCATTTACCGGGCACAAGTTCCAGACTCTGGGATAATTATCTGGGTAAAATTTTAAAGAGAATTATACATTATCCACCAGACCCGGGAATCGAACCCGAGACCTCGAGTGTGGCAGTCCGTACATAGCACCATTGTGCCACCGAGGTAGTCAGAATCGAATACTTCAATTATTAATCCAATGAAAAAAAATCTGTTTTCATTGTTGACGCACGTGTTTCCATGGCAACCATTTAATCATCTGGTTTTTCGGTGATAATTCCTCCGTGGTCAGCTCTATTTTCATGATTTCAGAGATATGCACTCCCGGGTATGATATCGACCAGCATGCCAAATTTGGTCAAAATCGGTCGAGCCGTTTCGGAGGAGTAGACGCACAAACGATTTACACTTGTCGCCTAAGATTGAGCTTCGCTTCGCTCCGCTCAATAAACCCAATCAATTATGGTAGAAAGACAGCTAAAGTATTAAGTCAATTATAGCATTTACAGCCCTCTGCGACTGTCACTCGGTAGTTTAATTTGTGACACATCAAGACGAATGAGTGCCACCGCGGTCAGAACACTTTCATTTTGAATGAATGAATGAATGGGAGCTGTCACAAGATGGCTGAAATAAGTGACTGTTTAACCGAGCGATAGAGTATTTTGATTGAGTTTGCGACTTATAAATCGTTTTTTTTTTAATTCCAGAGTCTCTCACACATCTCCTTTAAATCTGACATCGATAAGGTCACCGTTCCATAGACACAAATAACTGTAATAATCTTAAGCGCAATCGTAATACGATTAAGATCATTCACTAATTCGTTCGAAAGAAAATAATTTCATTCATACTTCGGCGTTATACATGGGGCACACTAAAAGTTTTGCACTTCTAGCTAATCGGAACTATTTGAATTTCGAATGTTATTTTTTTTTAAACGTTGCCACCTTCTTAGTAGGTAATAAAAAAAACAATTGGCGGGAAATCATTTGTCAATTGTTTTTTATCTCACATCAAAGTTCTACGTATGCAACGAAAATGGAATTAACTCGAAAAGATTTTAGAGCGATGATTTTTTATGATTTTAAAAGTTCTCTCTCTCCGCAAGACTGTCCCGCTCGTCTTCAAAATGCTTTTGGGAGAGAAGCACCTTGTTTGAGCACCGTGAGGCGATGGTTTGCTGAATTTGGGAGAGGTAGAGTTTCTTTACATGACGAATTTCGTGAAGGGCGGCCTTCAACTGCCGTCAACGAAAATAATGTAGCTACTGTTAAGCTGTTAATTGAAGAAAACCCGCGGATTACCTATGAGACAATTCGAGGACTATTGGGGATTGGTATGAGTCAAATCCTGAAAATTTTACACGAAGAATTGAAAGTTCGGAAACTTTGTTGTCGTTGGATCCCTCATGAACTAACAGCGGAGCAGAAGCGGGCTCGCGTGGAATGGTGCTCACAGATGCTACTGAAGTACGACCACGGACATTCTAATGCTGTTTATGACATTGTCACAGGAGACGAAACGTGGATTTATAGTTTTGAACCCGAAAAAAAACAGCAATCTTGTGAATAGGTGTTTGAAAATGAGAACAAGCCAACAAAAGTGAGGCAGGCGAGAAACGTTGGTAAAAACATGATCGCGTTTTTTTTCCTCAGCTACGGGTCTCATCTGTACAATTCCACTTGAAGATCAAAAGAGTGTTAGTGCCGAGTGGTATTCTACCATTTGTTTACCCAGGGTGTTAGAAAAAGTTCGCGAAAGACGCCCTCAAAGCCGGGTTCTCCTACATCATGACAACGCTTCTTCACACACGGCCAACAAAACAAAGTCATTTTTAGCTTCCGAAATAGTACAACTCGTCACCCATCCTGCGCATAGCCCCGACCTAGCACCCTGTGATTTCTGTATTTTCCCCAAAATCAAAGATTTGATGAGAGGTTTCACTTTTACTAACTCCGAAGAGGCATGATAACGTTCAATCAGCACGTAGAAAACATGCCTTCAGATCTGTGGTCCTCCTGTTTTAAAAAATAGTTCGATCGCATGAAAAAATTTTTAAAATGTAAAGGAGAGTATTTTGAAAAGCAATAAACATTATATTTTGGTTTTAACATGTTGTTTTTTAAGTTACGCAAAACTTATAGTGTGACCTACGTATATATCATATGGACATGTTGGTCCCAATAGTCTCTCTTGAGACCGCGCATGATTCTCCATGGACTGAATTAGAGTAGATATTCTTTTTTTAATCCAGTAGTTATGATTTAAGTATTCTGTTGTTAAATTTTTATTACACTTATAATTAAACTCTCAGCATAATTGATTACTAGGCTTAACTAGTCAAACATATAGACCCCAGTGACATCTTGAAAGCATTTAAAAATCTCAAAATTAAAAAGTCTGAAGATCACTGGGGCATATCAGTTAGCTTAATAAGTAATGTAATTGATATCATTGCACCTGACTTGGCACAAATTTTTAATGAATGTGTAGATGAAGGTATATTCCCTAACCTAATGAAAAATAGTAGACTAATACCATTATTTAAGAAGGGATCTAAGTCTGAACTTGGTAACTACCGCCCCATTTCTATTTTGCCAGCTCTGAGTAAGGTGTTTGAGAGAGTGATGCTAAATCAAATGCAAGTCCACTTCACGACCAACAATCTTTTCCACAGCCAGCAATTTGGCTTTACTCGAGGAAAATCTACCACCGATGCGGGAGTAACCCTTGTTAGCTTGATTTACGACGCATGGGAGGGATCGCAGGATGCCATTGGGGTATTCTGCGATCTGTCTAAAGCATTTGATTGTGTTGACCATCAGACACTTTTGCTAAAGTTACGTCGGTATGGTTTTGACAAAAAATCCTTAGAACTATTAGGATCTTACCTGACAGATAGGCTGCAGACTGTTCATGTGAACAACGTTAAGTCAAACGGAACTAAGGTCAAAATAGGCGTACCTCAGGGATCAATTCTGGGGCCTTTTCTCTTCTTGGTTTATGTTAATGACTTGCCTTGCATGATCGAGGCACAAGCTGGAATAGTAATGTTCGCGGATGATACATCACTTATATTCAAAGTAAATCGGCATAGTACAGATGCGAATAATGTTAATAATATTTTAAATGATATTTCAAATTGGTTTTCTACAAACAACCTATTGTTGAATGCAGAAAAGACTAAATGCGTTAAATTTACAATGCCCAATGTCAGACAAGCAAACGTCCATGTCGTGCTGGGTAGCCAAAGGTTAGAATTTGTAAATAACACTACCTTTTTAGGAATAACAATAGATTCTAAATTACAATGGGGTGACCATATCACCATTTTAGCTAATAAGCTTAGCTCTGCTGCGTATGCTGTGAGACGGATTAGGCAGTTGACAGATGTAGCTACTGCTAGGCTAGTTTACTTTGGTTACTTCCATAGCTTGATGTCCTATGGAATACTACTTTGGGGAAATGCAGCAGATATAGAAACAATTTTTATATTACAAAAGAGGGCAGTCCGTGCCATTTATTGTTTAGGTAAAAGAGATTCTCTTAGGGAGCGATTTAAAGATATTAATATTTTAACTGTAGCTTCCCAATATATATTTGATAACATACTGTATGTTAGGAAAAATATATCTAGCTATACTAAAGTAAGTGACGTTACAGACAGAAATCTACGTAATAAAAATAAACTACTCCCTCCGTGTTATCGACTTGGCAAGGTTAGTCATTCTTTCAAGGGGGAAGGTATACGCTTTTATAATAAATTGCCTGAATCGGTCCTTTGTATGCCCGACAATAAATTTAAAAACTTTATAAAGACCTCTTTATGTCAAAAAGCATATTATAAGACAGTTGATTACCTTAATGATAAAAGTGTCTGGCTTGAGCATGGTGCAGGCGCCTCCTAAAATGCCGTAATTGTAGCATATTGTACTTAGGCGACTATAATAATTTTTTTGTTGTATTATACACTCCCTTTGATTTTGACACGAGACCAATGTATATTCGTCCACATTTAGTCTTAAGAAAATGTGTAAATGAGTCAATTATTTGAAAAGAGTGACCGAGAGTTTTATTGCCAGGTTCTTTCTCTCGGTTCTACTTATTGCTTTGCGAATCTGGCAGTACATGTAAATATAGAAGCAATGACATTTTTTATTTTAAGTACTTACTGACGTTTGTAAGAGCCATTTATTGACCTATACAAATAAATAAATAATTTCATTTCATTTCATTTCATTTCTAGTCGTAAATAAAAGCACGAAGCATTTTTTTTTCTTTTTACAATAGCAATCCAACGCGTTTACGTAAGAAACTCACATTTTGAAAATTCTCACGTGAGATTGGGGATGGGGAGGGGGTTGAATAAAATCTCACGACATCTCACCAGGGGGGGAGGGAGGGACAGAAAATTTAAAAAAACACCTCACGTAATTTATGGATGGCCCCCAAAGGGTAAAACGGAACACTAAAGGAGTGAGTCAGGTAAGCACGCGCAAACTTTCCCTCCTTATAAGCAATTACTAAATTAACGCCAGCAACTGCTTTCGCGATTTATTAGTTACCATTATATTAATTAGTTATTTATATGTAATTGAGAGTGTAAATGCAATAATATTAATTAACAATAATTAATATAATTGATTGTATCTCGGAGATCACGTTAACTAAACCATTTGGTCCCGGTTGTCATACGAACATCTATGGTAGTCGTTACAGGTAGTTCGTTAAAAAATCCGACTGATCTTACAACAGAACTTCGATATCGTCATTGGGTTGTGAAGACCTGGGAGTCGCTTCACGGAAAATATCGAAGTTCGGCCGCTTTTCGACCCCAAATGTGTTGGGAAAAGGCTCAGTCGAATTCATATAATTAATGACAAATGCAGTATGTATAATAACAACATTGCAATATATGCATAACTGGTGCAAAATATATTAGATACTGTGAGATAAGGAACAGGAATATATTAGGTATACACGACGTGAACTAATTGACTATATCGATTATTTGACAAGTTATTAATTCATATTTATAAAAATTTAATACTTAAAATGTATAATTTTAAGACAGGCAGATAGACACACATCACGCCTATATCCCCGAAGGGGTAGGCAGAGGAAACATTCCCCTAAAAGGCATTTTAGGGAAATGTTTTGTCCATAGAAATAGGACGTCGTGGCTTGCTAGGTCTGTGGTTTTGTCAATGTTTTTTTAAAAAACAAATTGATCTACCTATTTCGAAATAAAACTATCAAAAGGAATTCAACCACGAAAGAATCTGATCAAATATATTTAAAAAAACTACTTATTTCAAATTCAGAACCTCATCCGTTTGTGGTTTGAGTCGCTGTCCTTGACATTTACGCGTGATCAAATTAAGTTTTTTTTATTCCGAAACGACTTTTCCCACAGATATTAAAATAGTCTATAAGACATGAACATAAACTGTCATACGCCACTGAATACGAACTTGTTTGTTACCGGCCCGCAATACATTTTTCATCTCTCATGCTCTGAAAGTGGGTCATTGCTTATGCGGGTTGAAAGTGATACATTCCGGCCCTAGGGCGGAAAAGTAAAAAAAAATCATCAGCATATCTTGAGGCGATGGCATAAAACGTATACAGCCAAAGTTCGATAGTCAATACAACATTCTGGTTTTTGAATGATCATAAACAAAGAAAGAGTTGGGTTACAATAAAATAAAACGTAAATAGCACAAACAATAATTATTTGGACAGTTATACCTTAAAATACTGAGTATTTTACTCAGAATTTTAAGATTGAGACTCCGACCAAACCTGACTAAATCGACCGCCGTAACGCGTCAAATCATAACAAAAATACTCTATAGCGCATCCTAAAATATGTGCGTAAGAAAATAACTGAAATAATTAAAAAAACTGAAGACCATATTGTACGGAAAAATATAACTAATGACAAGGCGGTATGACCAAAAGACTTGCCTGCCCTGAAAAAAGTGCGAATGAAAAACAAAAATTAAAAAAAAAGGCGGGAAGTACAATACTTGATACGTCTATTGTTATATTTGACTTTTATTTGCTTTCCTCGTATTCGAATTGAAAAGTAGTGTTTAACTCGGGTGAAAACACCCATTTCTGCCTGCTTTCTTCCCTTGGTTAACAATCTACTATTGTATTTTTTTTTATTTAAGCCAACTTTTGACAATGCTGATATGATAACAAAACGTTAATAATAGAAGGTAAATAGTAAAAAGTTAGCATACTTCATTGCTTATAAAATATATTAATTAATACCTATATCTGCCTTATCGTTGATAAAAATATCTAGCTGTCAAAAATGGGCCTCAACATTTCATATTAATGACTTCAATTATCTACAAGCTACTAACTACATCTATATATAGAAATGGGGAATGTCCCCCTTAGCTCTTGAGAACTGCTTATGCTCCAATGATTGTTGACCCCTCTATGGATAGCCCTCGATCTGGAGGAAAGCCAAAATATCGAAAATTTGACCTAGCCCTAAGGGGTCAAAAGTTATAGGCCAAAACCTATGGCGTGGTGCGGCGCGACGCACCGCGCAAGACACCGTACTAGTATTAAATAAATGACTGAAATGTAAAACAGTAGTTTAGTATTCAATTCACATACAGAATACTTATCTAACAAGAATAGATTCATTGCTTTACTTCAATTTTCCATGTGGCCTTGCAATGGTGCAAGGCATAAGTGTAACCGCCTAAATAAATGTATCAATTAAGTTTTTTTCTCTATATATCCTTTTTTAAGAGATCCTAAAAGGGTATTCGCTTTGTCATAATTCATAATATTTATCTACACTACTATTGTAAAGAGGAAAGATTTGTATTTTTGTGTGTATGTTTGTAATGAATAAACTCAAAAACTACTGTGCCGATTTCACCATTGGAAAGCTACATTCACCCTGAGTAACATAGGCTACTTTTTATACCGGTAATGTGTTCCCACGGGAACCGGGAACGAGTAAACTAAATCACGCGGGCGGAGCTGCAGCGCTCAGCTAGTTTGCAATAAATGGGGTGATACATAATAATGTTAGGTATTTCATAAGTTTTTTTTAAACAGAGCAAGCCCACTTAGTCATATTCTGATAGCATACAAATTGTACATAATGTTAATAATAATTGAATATCCACAAGCTAAATAATATTATTTTATATCTATACAAATTCAATTCAGTAAGACACAGGTTACAAACATTCCGCCGGGCGCCACTGGAAATACGTTCTGCTTGTAACCAGAGACGCCCGGCAACGTTCCGCGTCCCAAGGCCGCCGCCGTTCTAACGGCGGCGGCCTTGGGACGCGGAACTAAAAAAAAAGTTTACAAACACTTATCCATTCAGGAAATCATGAATGGAAAAACACCTTATCGACTAGCCACTCCTTTAGAGCTGCAATACATTTATTTGTTGGTCGACATCTCCAGGGCTTCTAACCTTTTCTATCACTCAAAACAGTCATTTGCTAGAAACGAGAAAAAGTCGAGGTTTACATTACATTTAATTTGTTTTGATTTTGGTAATTGAAGGCTTCAGCTCTACAAAATAACTACCAGTAAAAATCAATTAAATTTATATATCTCAATATCTTTTAACTTGGACCACACTCCAAAGTCCAGTAGAGTTGATGTGTTGTCCCTTTACTTTCACTGCAACTGTTCGGTATCACTCAAATCTGTGATCTCATTAGAACAGCCCTAGGAGAAGCAATCAGTGTGCTTTAAATCTGGACTCACACACACACACACACACACACACATATATCACGCCTCTATCCCCGAAGGGGTAGGCAGAGGTGCATTACACACACACAATCTGGACTCATACATACTAATCATGTTTGTTTTCCTGAATGTATAGATAGAAAGAGAAAAACGTGTAGGTACAGTGACGAACAATAATATTATACATTATACATTATATATTTACATAATTATTATAAATTAAATAAATAAAAATAAAAATAAAAATTGTAACGAGACTACCACCGAAGATTAACAGATTGCGTCACTCGCCATTCTAGTTCGTACTACTGAGTTAGTACCGAAGACGTAACTAGATGGCGCTACGGGTAAATTTAGAAGTCGGTGTCAAGATTCTCGAAGGGTCAATGACCTCTCCTGCATATTATTGATATTGTTGCGACTTGTGAATTCCTTGCTACGAGTAGGGACTAGGAGCGTGTGCTGGATACCTCAACCACTGCTTGAGTATCCATGTGACCTCTTAGCACTGACTCAAGGACGGTATACGGCCATCCACCCCTACTGGGTGCTATATACCTACTTGAGGGCGCTCGTAGGAAAGCCGGATGTCAGAGGCTATATTTTTTGATTACTTTTATACTTCGTTAAATCACTCTCCGAGTACATCTTTGTGTACCCCGCTCCACCACCCCGTTCTACAGTGGTGCCCTCTGTGAGGCGATTATGGTACCAGAGAAAAGTCCCCGTGCTACAAAATCTTTTATTTTCAGGCGTCTCAAGGCCCATAGTATGTTAGTGTACAATGACTTAAAAGACTATGTTAGTAATGGCATAAATTATTAAAATACAAACAAAAATAATTAAATAAATTCAATTTATAAATCCAATATTTAATATTTAATTCTATTCAATCCAATTCAATTCAATTCTATCCAATTCAATTCAATTCAAATTCAATTCATAAATCCAATTTAAACATAAGTTACAAGTTAATAGATCTATCCAGTCTCACGCCTGACATGAAGCTTGATAAACTATCCATTGTAGGCCCGTCTAATCGTTCAGAAAATACCCTGAGGATCAGTGGCGGATTTACAAATTTTCAAGGTATAGACTGTAAAGTTTTTGCCGCCCTAGCCTCCACAATTGTCATGTCCTAGATTATTTTTACAATTCAACAATTTCGATAAAATTGCACTTAAATTAATTTTTAGGTACATTTTTCGGCTAATCGAAGCTCAATCTTGTATGATTTATAAGGCGGGGTAATGCATGTTACACAATTAGTAAACGTGAATAAACATAATAAATAATCTTTATTGCGTTTACAAACAGTTAAAAATAATTAATTCAGTTAATTTATAAAAGTTCGTTACAATACCTTTTTGCGCGATTTTTTAGAAGCTACGTAATGCGATAAATTAGTGCAAACAAAGGTGAACACTATTCCGTTGAATCGAGGTTTAAATTTTAATTTGAAATTTGTTTATATCTATGTATGACCCTATGTATAATGTATAGGTCGACTCGGGACATTATTTTCTTGCGATTTGTTCTAGATCCTTCGTCCATTGTATATAAGGTCTTTGACTAAATTATTTACTATTCAAATTAAAATCGCGAAATTATATACAAACCATGCAGTTCGCAGCCTCCAACCAATAGTAGAACTGGCATGTGTGGGTTGATAGTGGGAAGAGAGAAATACATTTTCTATAAATTCCCTCTTTCCGCTCATTGAAAGTGCGGGCAGAGGGCGCAGAGGCCGATTACTGGTTGGGGGCGGCAAACTTGCTGTTTTATTCTAGAATATGGAATATTGCTAAACGGATTCACGGAACGTACCATGACAAATGACAAGTGAGAGGAGAAAGTCATCGGCAAAATGTGTTGCAGACTTCTATCTGTAAAACATCAGAAAACAGAAAACCGTCATGCTGAAATCTTTTTGATTCCCCAATTGCCGCCCCAAAAATCTGCCGCCCTAGGCTTAAGCCTACTCAGCCTGCTGGTAAATCCGCCACTGCTGAGGATGCTATTGGTACTTCCCCTCACTCTGCGTATTACTGATGCCACTTTTTTGCGCATGATCGCAAAATAGTCGTGCGTGTGTGCATCAGCAAACATACCTGACGCACTGCAGTAAGGAGGAAGTCTCAACAGCGCCCTGAAGGCATTGTTGTACTGTACACGCAGGGCTTAGCTTTTTGGGTGTAGCTAGCCCACAGGCTGCTGGTGTAAAATGTTTGACAGAATGCTTTGAATAGTGTTAATTTAACTGGTACTGAGCAACCAGCAAACCTGCGCGCCAACATATTTATTATTGTCCAAGCTTAGCATTCTTGTTTACGCGATTTGATGCTGCATTTTTGTTGATGAAAATTTATGTACTTAAATTTGTAAGTTTTTGTACGTTCAATTTTCGCCAGAAACATTGCTTGTACAATTTTGGCAGGACCCTTTCCTGAAAGTGTGAATATTTTACTAAATAATCTCCATATATTTGAATAATGTATGTATTTATATTCGAATAATCTCCATTAAAAAAAAATATAGATAAAATCCTATTAATATTATAAACGCGAAAGTTTGTGAGTATGTAAGTATGTATGTATGGATGGATGGATGTTTGTTACTCTTTCACGTAAAAACTACTGAATGGATTTTAATGAAACTTTACAATAATATAGCTTATACATCAGAATAACACATAGGCTACAATTTATAAAGATATTGTGTGAATTGTTCAAAATCTGACGCGGCGCGACGGGAACGGGAAAAATCCAAATTACCATGCGGACGAAGTCGCGTAGTATACACTAGTATTATATAAACGAAAGTTTTCATTACGGAAGTTAGTATTTTGATGTAATTTTAAACATGTACTGGCATTGGCAGTAATGGCTAACGATTGCCAGTAACAAAAAAATAATGTTTGGATTTTTACAATGTTAGTACTTATTCCTCTCATAAACTCATAATAATATTTTGTTTATATCATCGGGTCACGCGATATTGTGCTCAACCAGTTTAATAGTTTGTTTTCTCAGCAGATTTAGAGCTTTTTGGTGTGCTGAGATATTTAGGAAATAATTTATTTATTAATAAAGCGAAAGAACGCTCGAAGTAGCCAGTCTACTTTGTAAACTTGGAATAAAGAAAATTAACACAAAATTTTCCTTTTCTAAAATCAAACTAAGTAAGCACTCACATACAGAGCAGGGGATTCCCCAAGTACACATTAACTGTCCTCATCTACTGTCTAAATTGCTCTATCACGCTAAACAATGATGAATTAATAACAAAACTCCATAGCTTCTGTATTCCAAAAAAAAGGAAAAAATAATGCGTCACATCACCAATGCTCATCAGAAGGCCACAGATGTAACAATAAGGGACATCATTGACAGCGCAATACCTTGAAAAGCCTTTATTTAAGTTAATGACGCAAGATGTCATGACGGGCACTCGTGTCGCAAATATTAAATGACAAGTATTAGTGTGTACAGATGTGATCAAAAGTAGCTTTTTTAAACCTTGATAAAGCGACTCAGATATATAAATTGTCATTTAAACTGTCGTTAAAAGTCTGACATTTAGACTGAGGAGAAGAAAGCACAGAAATGGTATTATTTTCTTTTAAATGTTCGCGTTTCACTTAATAAAAATATTTAATTACGCTTACGCTTATATCTCCGAGAGGTTTTTTTTAAGTCCGCGGCCGCCTCAACGTCCATTGCCGGACGTATCTGGTACACACAAGGAGATATTTCCAGTAGCGCCGGCAGCTCCCCGAGGGGTTAGGCGGAGGTGCATTAGATTACCCGCATTTTGCCAATAGTTTCAAGTACGAAATAGGGGGCAAGCGTTACCGTTAACTGAACATGACACGATAATCAATAACCATTATGAATCTGGACCTAAATTCCAACACCCAGGACCGATAAATACAAACCTACACTATTTGCAGTCAGCCTAGGGCCAAAAAATGGTATGTATGTACCACAGATACAATTAAAATGTCAAATAATAAATCAATATTAAGTTGTTAGAATACTAGCTGTCCCGGCGACTTCATCTTTTAAACCTTCCCTGAACTTCCACGAATATTTCAAGACCAAAATCAACCAAATCGATCCACCCATTACAGAATTTTAGCGAGACAAACGAACGGCTATTCATTTTTATTGATATATATAGATAGAGATAGATGTTATTAGTTAAGTAGTTTGGGCAGCTTTAGTTTGACCCTTAGATTGGGACGCCCAATAATAGGTACCCCTTTTAAAAATGTTGTCAATTTTACAAAAGCCATTAGTAATAATACTTACTTAACTTACCATAGTTACCAGTTATATAACAACTTTGCGTATGTACTAAAGCGAGGGGGTAAAAGCGGAGGGATCTAAATGGTACAAAAGTTCGCAAAAAAAAAAACCATTATTTGAACACTTTTTGCGGCAAGTGTACCATTATTGTCGTGTCTTGTACTGGCTAAGAATAGCATTCAAATTTAGAATATCATGGTAATTACGAAACATAAAATACAAAGTGTAATTATAATTACATGGTTTACGAAAAGAATAGGCCACCATGTTTTAGTGTGAAGTGTTTTGTTACAATTATACACACACACACGTATCACGCCTATATCCCCGAAGGGGTAGGCAGAGGTGCAAAAAAAAATTGAAACCCGTTACCTTGCGATGAGATGTTGATTAAAAGCAACAAAATCTTACGTGCCAGCCGCTATGGCACAGCCAATTAAAGTCTTGGGCGTTTCGGACTATATTAATATGAGAATATTAAACTAGTTTCCGTAACGAAGAAGATTATCTAACCTTGTGATGAAACGCATGCAAATAGTATAACTTAATCTCTGGAAACGTTGATAGAGTATCCTAACACCAAATTACTTATCACATTTTTGACATTATGGATATGTTTCATAATTATAAACTGACATTCAAAATTTGTTGCCGCAAAACGAGCTACTTAAATACCTACTTGCAATGTCTACAATCCAGGCATAAATAAATATATAATGTATTTGAATAAGGTATCTAGCACAAGCTATTTAGTTCGAGTTTAGATGGCGTTGTGTAAAGTGTTGTAACATTTTTTATTATTATTATGTTATTAAATATCGCAATGCAAATAACTCATGGACTATTGCAACAGGGTGATTTATGGAACTGTGTTAAAATACTTAATATGACTATAAACATTTTTGAACTTTCACGGTTTTCATTAATAATAACTGAATGTAGATAATGTAGATTTTTTTTTAAATCCTCTACCCAAGGATACGGCCGCTCTCACGTCCGTTGCTGGGTGTCTCTGGTCCGCACGCAGAAGGTATTTCGAAGTAGGTAAAGTAACATAGGTCTGGCTGTAGAAATTTACGTTCCGTCATTACATGTTTTTAAAAATCATAGTTATCTATTGCATTAATCAAAGAATCAATCAAAGAATCAAATCTTATAAATACATTATCTTTTATGTCAAGCAATATTATAAAAATACTAAATTGAGTACATAAATAACCATTTGAAAATGATTCTTTCGCTGGTTCGGTAAGTTGGTTCTCCTGAGAAGATACCAGCAAGAAACTCAGGTAGATTATCCATTTTTTGTTGTCACTTATTACGTGGGACCAATAAAATGCACCTCTGCCTACCCCCAAATAAGTGGAACAATGTACAAGTCTTTGTTTATCATGTATCCTTCCTACTAATATTATAAACGCGAAAGTTTGTGAGTATGTAAGTATGTATGGATGGACGGATGTTTGTTACTCTTTCACGTAAAAACTACTGAATGTATTTTAATGAAACTTGAGAATAATATAGCTTATACATCAGAATAACACATAGGCTACAATTTATAAAGATATTGTGTGAATTGTTCAAAATAGGACGCGGCGCGACGGGAACGGGAAAAAATCCAAATCACCACGCGGACGAAGTTGCGGGCGACCACTAGTATTTCTATAATACACTTTGCATCATAATAAAGTATGTACATAATTGGCAAACTTAACGAAACCTATTTTTATACGTTAAACTTGTTTTTACCCGACTTTAGAACAAATGAATTGAAAGCTACTGCTCAGGAAGCAGTGGTCTTATTTCAATTTGTCCCCTTTCGACAATTATTTTGTCCCATTACGGTAATTTACAGACGGAATAAGTTTAATAAATGTACTGACGATATCTACAGTTTAATAGAGGATTAGATAAGATAATACATAAGTATGTAGTAGGTACTATCCTCCAAGTGCTCAATTACATTAGAACCTAATCTATGGTTGCTACTTGATACAAGGAAGCATTGACAAGGTCGTGTCATTGTCATGTGTCATATCAATTTGACACTTCACACGTTGTTTATGGTTTTGTCGTTTAGTTTCGGCCTTCGGTTTGTATTACTTGCTAATGTTTTGTTGGTATTTCAAAGTTTATTCTACACGTTTAAATATGCTTATGTTGTTATAAGTACCTAATTATTAAATATCTACATTTGGAGGTTATTAAGATATTTGTTATGCTCATTTATTTTGATTTCCTTATGACCTTAGGCTTAATCTCTGACAGATCTAAAGAGACCAAATAGAACGAATATTTTTTTTTACAATACATTGAAAGATGTAACCTCCTTCGTTTAGAAACGATATTTAATTGACGAATAAGATGTTTAGTGAGATTATTATGTATTAAATATTGATATTGATATTGAACTAGGGGATATGTGAGCACTTTGACCACAGTTTTCGTGCTGACCTTTAATTATGTCACAAAAGCTTTTCAAGCCATATCAGAAATATTTATAAACAAACTACCTTTTAATAAGACGTGATGAATGTTGTTGCCCGCCGATTTTTACATGTCAACATTTAAATAAGTATCGGAGTTCGATTTTTGTTGAGCGCGTGGCTGGTGGCTTTTTAGGTTACCTCTGGCGCTCCGCAAAAATCGGGTTTCCAGACTCTCACATACCGAACAACATTTCTTGTCCTGCACCTGGAGCTAATTAGCCATCAACTATATAGTTCTTCTGTGCAGGACTATCAACTAATCAAGCATTAAGTACCTTGACATTGGCGAAATCATCGAGGAACATTGATGGAGCCACGTTTTTAAAAAAAGAAGAATAAGAATAAGTATCGATAAGAAGAATAATGCCCTAACTAAACTACCATATTATTCTCAAGGAAAACCGTTACGAAATACTGGGTCGAAAATTTAATTGTAATCACTACACAATCTCTACTACTAGCTATGTGAGGTTGTATTCATATAAATTAAGTTATTATTTGACGCCGGCAGCCGGACGGACGATCCACCCCACCCGCGGTTCTTGCGGGCCACTTCGTCCAATGTTAAGTTATATCCGTATAGTACCTTCTATCTATTATTCCAACTTCTTCATTTTTTAAAACGTGGCTCCATTGATTATCGATGATTTCGCCAATGTCAAGGTAATGCTAGAATTTTCCCGCACAGAAGAACTACCTAGTTAGTATGAACTAGTTCGCGGTGCGGGACAAGGAAACGTTGTTCAGTATTGTAATTTAGCGTTTGGGCCTAGACTCTTGCCCAGCGCCAGAGGGAACTAAAATGGCTACCAGCCATGCGCTTGCCAAAAATCCAAGTCCCATTCCAACTTCCATTTTATCTGATTGAATTTCCGGTCTTCCCAAAATTATTGACAGCTTTGTCAAAAATATTTTATGTGTCATTGCCTAAATTCTTTGGTTTCACAAATTAAAAAAAAAAGTATCTTTAGAATCAGCTGCTACGATTTAAAATGTTACTACGATAGTGTTCTTATAACCGACCTTGACTGCAGACTCCCTCGACGAGTACAACCCCATATTACGATCACGCCTTGGATTACTGCATATAAGTTCTGTTCAGACGGCACGACACTGTAACGACACGATTTTTAACCTAGTAGTTGAAAGTCAATGAGTTCTCGATTTAAGACTAGGCTCTAAGCCATCATCACTAGAGTACCTACATACTCTAGTGACGAAATAATATAGAGCCCTCATCTCTTTATTATCTCTTTCCATCCAAAAGTTACATGGAAGAGATCACTTCTTAGCAATGAGGCCGCCCTTTGAATATTAATTAGGCATGTGTGTCCAATGTTTACCATAAATGACTATTAATAATGAAAATGTTAAATAATCTCAAGTAGGTAGCGTAAAGTCCATTTTGCAGTAACATAACATAATTATAATAATGTATAATGTTTATAGGTATTTCTAGGCAATGGTCAACGCCTATATTTTGCCAGTAATTTTTATACAAGAAAGCTAACGTCTAAAAATCAAGCTTTTTCACTATCTCTGTCCAATGACTTTCGTCTGACTATTATATTAAGTACGAAAGTATAAACGTGAGAGTGAATACTTACTTATTAGTTATTACCTCATTATGATGAACAAATCTATTGAAAGTTAATTTGGGGAAATTATTTATTTTTTACATGACATAAGATAAATAATCACGCCTATATCTACCCGAAGGAGTACGCAGAGGTGAATTACACACTCGCCCTTTGCCAGTAATTTTGTTGGCAATAGGGGGCTGGCTGTTTCAATTTTGATTTGAAAATTATAGAGTGGTTGTGGATTTTCGTGCTCGTGCCTCGGAGAGCACGTTAAGCCGTCGGTCCCGGTTGTAATAATAACATCTATGGCAGTCGTTAGGGGTAGTTGGAGCTCTAAATCAAAAATCCGACCAGTCTAACTACAGAACTTCGATAATGCCCATGGGTTGTGAAGGTCAGATGGCAGTCGCTTCACGGAAAATATCGAAGTTCAGCCGAATCGCAGTTAGACTGGAAAAGCCGACCCCAACTGAGTTGGAAAAAGGATCGGTGAATGATGAGAGTGGTTATGGATTTTCTACACACTAAAATACAAAGTGTAATTATAGTTACATGTTTTACGAAAAGAATAGGCGACCATGTTTAGTGTGAAGTGTTTTGTTACAATTATATACACACACATATCACGCCTATATCCCCGAAGGGGTAGGCAGAGGTGCATTACACACCCACATTTTGCCAGCATTTTTAGTCCCACGTAATATCCCACGCAAGCCTATTGCCGTCAACGGGCACACATATAATGGGTTATGTCCAAAATGGCCGAATGAATTTAATAAAAAGTAGCAGCTATATTGTAATTTAGAAAAAAAATTGAAAACCGTTGCCTTGCGTTGAAATATGGAGTAAAGGCAACAAAATCTTACGTGGCAGCCAATTAAAGTCCTGGGCGTCTCGGACTATTCTGGGCGTCTCGGACTATTATGGATTTTCTATAACGCGGTAATGGTAATAAGGGAACTCCCTATTACGTAGGACCATCAAAGTTACTAGTATTCTAATATTCGTAGGAATAAATCGTACGTTGTAAAGGGTATTTCTACAGATAGTACGGATATGACTGGGTTGTGTGCGTTCAGACGGGTGACAGCGAACTGCGACGGCCCGGGAGCGGGATGCGATCGATACACCCGTCTGCAGCTCCGCACTGCGGGCTGACCTTGCACTTACGCGTTGCACTTACTTCAATGGGAAACTGTTTGTACTACTTTAACAGCTTTTAGAAATGCTCCGATCGGATTTTAGTAGCTATTTTTGTGGTAACAATGTACTTACCAGATGGAAAACTAGGGATGTTAGGAGTTAGTGTATATATCTGCTGTTGAATTATATAGTGGTACCATAACAGCAATAGGCTTGTCCCCAGTTACGTGAAACCAACCTGTAAATGACTTGTATACTTACTACACTTCGAGTAAATTCACATATTCGATAAATTAATATCGAAATGTCCATTAATGAAGTAACGCTATTGCATTAGCAAGCATATAAAAGTAAATGTAGAAGTGAGAAATAAAAATCAAATAAATGAATAAAAACATCTGCGTCTACCAACACTGCTGCACCGGCCGTAAATACGGAACTTGGGTCTAAATAAAAAGAATTAAGGGGTGTTTAGACTGTTGTACATACGCCGTCAATATTCGTCTTCGCTGTGGGGTTTGAAACATGTTGGCAACCAAGGTTTATGGATGCTTTGTCGGGCACACGTTTAAACAGTGTGTGGATGCCGTGTTCCACAGTGTAGAGTTGTAGAGGCTTGTTTTACGGCTTTCAATATTCAATCTTGGTCCATATTTTGCAATCTGGAACTAGTAATTCCTGATTTGACATTGACTTAACTGAAATTCCGGATAGCCAAAACAGGATCGAGATTGGCACACAAGGGTAGTGAGCGCAAGGTTCCACATGTAGGAAGCTTGTTTACAAAAGTGTGGACACACGGACTTACCGTGGCTCCACAAGCCTTCTACCAAGATTCTACATATGGAAAGCTGGTTTACAGCAGGCTGGACACCCCTTTAGACTAAAGTTTCTTTGGTCCCGTTAAAACAATGGCTCAATGGCTAGTCTCGCGCCAGTAGTCGCGGCTGCGATTAGCACGACCTTGACAATCAAGGTTTTGTCGACTGAGTCACGTCAGGCAACTTTTTTGTCGTAATGTCGTTTGTCGTTTCTATCATATCGACTTAATTTTGTTGCATTTAAAAAAGTAAAACAAAAATAACTTCTACGTTTTTTGTGCACGATTTTTTGTAAACATTGTGAGAAAATAGAGTCTAAAAAGCGTTGATTAACGCTTTTTAGACTCTATTTTTTCAAATAAATTTTCAAAAAGGAACAAAATTTAATTTTCATTTGCTTATTTGAATGTTACGAGTATTAGATATTTACAAACCAAAGTTACCAACCTAAGCTTTTTTTAATATAAAAATTCGGTCAAGATGTCTGGAACCAAAACATCAGCACCCCACAATTCCCCTATAGGGAGAGATTGACAAAGCTCTGGCAATTACACTTAAAATGTCCGGTCTATTCTAATAGTCCTATGGGAATGAGAATGGCAATTTCGACTTTAACCAATAACTACAAATATCGCAGAAAATATCAGTCACGTGATTCAATTAACACATATTTTTTAATTTCTCCAATGTTATCATTGATTATCGACAAACTCTTCCGAACGCAGAAGCACAAAGTAGAAAATCGGACAGGAGCGGAACGATAGTTTTCCTTCTTTATCCCTACAATCTCTGTAATTTGGGTGTATGCCACCAAGTCTGACATGCGTGTTCGTTGAAATTCGTATCGCCCCAAGACGCTTCGTCGACAAGACAACTAAATATTTCATATTTCAGCGAAGACACTTTTGTCCTAAACTTTTACATGCCGATCTCGCCGACATGACAGTTCACGGGCAAATTCACGCGGGTTTAACAATTAAAAAAAGTATCAGTACTCGAATTAGTCAAGGCTGAATATCGGTAATCCCGAGTCAACACCATCGAAAAACCTTTCCAATCGATACAATTATTACATGAACATTTTTTCAACATTATTGTGCAATAATAAACTACATTTCACTTCGACAGTCAGCCTTCGACTGATAATTAGATTCATATTCAATTATGATGTTATGAATGTGGTCAAGCGCTGATTTTTATTGCGTTGTGTTGGAAAACCTAATGAGATTTTCTATTGATTACACTGTGGCTTACTGTAGACGTACAATTTTGTGTAGACTCGTGCAATCGACTGGAGCAATTCAACCGGAACGTCAGGTTATCAGGATTACGTTTAGGTATTAAATAATATTTAAGTATAAATCTAAATTAATAGCTTCTCACTAAATACATATGAAAGTATACTAAAGCCCACAAAAAGTAAGTTTGTTGCGCCTGGACTGATTTTAACGAAATCTTAAGCTAGTTTTTATTCAAAGTATTTATTTTTAGTTCTAGTAACACAAGCTTATAGCATTTATTAATTGGCTTTTTGTTGCCATTAATCAACATTTGCCTTCCGATGAAATGTTGGTTTCAATTTTTTTTCAAAATTACAATATACCTGCTACTTTTCATTAAATTCATTCGGCCATTTTGGACATAACCCATTATACTCGTATGTGTGCCCGATGACGGCAATAGACTTGCCCCCTATTACGTGGGACTAAAAATACTGGCAAATTGTGGGTGTGTAATGCACCGCTGCCTACCCCTTCGGGGATATAGGCGTGATGTGTGTGTGTTAATAGGTACACAAGAAAGAAAATTAACATTAGAAGAAAATACTATTAACTAAAAACTATACTGTACACACGAAAATCTACACTACCTGTCTTGTTAATTATTATTGCTACATGGGGCACACTAAAAGTTTTGCACTTCTAGCTAATCGGAACTATTTGAATTTCGAATGTTATATTTTTTAAACGTTGCAACCTAGTAATAAAAAAAAAACAATTGGCGGGAAATCATTTGTCAATTGTTTTTTTATCACACATCAAAGTTCTACGTATGCAACGAAAATGAAATTAAGTCGAAAAGATTTTAGAGCGATGATTTTTTATGATTTTAAAAGTTCTCCGCAAGACTGTGCCGCTCGTTTTCAAAATGCTTTTGGGAGAGAAGCACCTTGTTTGAGCACCGTGAGGCGATGGTTTGCTGAATTTGAGAGAGGTCGAGTTTCTTTACATGACGAATTTCGTGAAGGGCGGAAAAATAATGTGGCTACTGTTAAGCGGTTAATTGAAGAAAACCCGCGGATTACCTATGAGACAATTCGAGGACTATTGGGGATTGGTATGAGTCAAATCCAGAAAATTTTACACGAAGAATTGAAAGTTCGGAAACTTTGTTGTCGTTGGATCCCTCATGAACTGACAGCGGAGCAGAAGCGGGCTCGCGTGGAATGGTGCTCACAGATGCTACTGAAGTACGACCACGGACATTCTAATGCTGTTTATGACATTGTCACATGAGACGAAACGTGGGTTTATTGTATTGAACCCGAAAAAAAACAGCAATCATGTGAATGGGTGTTTGAAAATGAGAACAAGCCAACAAAAGTGAGGCAAGCGAGAAACGTTGGTAAAAAAAAGATCGCGTTTTTTTTCTCAGCTACGGGTCCCATCTGTACAATTCCACTTGAAGATCAAAAGAGTGTTAATGCCGAGTGGTATTCTACCATTTGTTTACCCAGGGTGTTAGAAAAAGTTCGCGAAAGACGACCCAAAAGCCGCGTTCTCCTATATCATGACAACGCTTCTTCACACACGGCCAACAAAACCAAGTCATTTTTAGCTTCCGAAAAAGTACAACTCGTCAACCATCCTGCGCATAGCCCCGACCTAGCACCCTGTGATTTCTGTATTTTCCCCAAAATCAAAGATTTGATGAGAGGTTTGACTTTTACCAACTCCGAAGAGGCAGTGATAGCGTTCAATCAGCACGTAGAAAACATGTCTTCAGATCTGTGGTCCTCCTGTTTAAAAAAATGGTTCGATCGCATGAAAAAATGTTTAAAATGTAAAGGAGAGTATTTTGAAAAGCAATAAACATAATAGTTTGGTTTTATTTTTAAGTTACGCAAAACTTATAGTGTGATCTACGTATAACTGTTTTAAAGAACTTTAAATTCTGTAAATTTAACAAATACCAACTTTAAGTCCCCAATCTGGATAACACGGTATTTATGTCGACAATGTTTAAGAATCTGAATTCAACCACCATTTAAAGTATAATATAGTTTCTCAAATAATCAGATAATATCAGTACATATTGTTGTATGCCAGGCAGTTAAGTCTTACATTGCCAAGTTTTATAATGAAGTCATAAACTAAACTGTATCCTTTAACAGTACTTCTAGATAAAGTTTCAGAATCCACTAACTGTGTGCCTATTACCGAAATTTACGACCGCCTGAAGACTGAGTTGGGTATCCTATATTTTAAACTCTTTAATGTACGTACGGATGATTTTTTTGAAACGGAACTCGACCGGAGTAGTGCTATGTAGCTATGACATTACTATGGCTATGCTGCGAGGATGTGATTGTGGACCAATGACAATATAAAGCTTGAAACACACTGGTCCTTCACATACGACGTATGCCACGCTACGTGGGAAACAGCAACACACTGGTCCTAGGTCTTACGACGTCTGACGTTTACGTTATCTACGCGCTATGACACTTTAAACGTGTATGACAGCGTCGTACGCGTGGGATAGCATGGGGACACGCGAGTCTGGTGCGGTGACGTGTAAGACAGCGTGGTGAATGACCAGTGTGTTTGTTATAATACAAATTGTATAGGCCAGATCCTCTTCAGATGTCATAATGCGTGGTGTTTGCGTGTGTTTGACCGTGCCTTTATTGTGCAATGATGAGCTGTTTGTTTGGACAAATAAATATGATTGGTGGATGTCAAACGCATTCATGGCAACGTAGCATAGCACATCTCGGGTCAAAAGGCATCCTAAGTACATACATCCACACTTTCAAATTATTTATTGTAAACTTGACGTCAGTCTTGAAAAAAAACCGCCGTGGAGATTGTTGCACCGCTTCTTCTTATTAACTTAGGAACTAGGAAGCAGTTGTAAACTTACCTATGTTACTTAGATTTGACGTCAATAAGATAATAACATTGTTTTACTATTTTAAACGAATTTGAAAGTTTTTTAAACTTTTGCGTTCTGAATTCATTATACTATTTACGATTTCGGGAGTTCGCGTTTTAACCTTCTGTTTGGCCTGACATTTCGACCGAGTTACATCGGGCCGTGGCCAAACAGAAGGTGAATTACGCGTTTAAGTCCCAAAATCGTAAGTACTCGTAGTATAATGATGGATGTTTGTTGTAATAACTTGTATGACTACAGAAGAAAAAAATACGTAGGCACCTAGTAGGAATTCTCATTTCTTGGTTTGTAATTTAATATACGTGTGAGTATTTACCTATCTGTAGTACTTGGCGCCAGCGTGGGTGTAGATTGTAATACGAGTATGATTAGTAAATATAAGTAATCTGGTCTTCTTGGATTCATACATAGAATAGGTACTTTTTAATAATGGTACTTAGGTAATATGCTACCGAAAGGATTGAGAAGTAGAAACCTAATCTTTTATGTTTCAGGCTTGAAACACACTGGTCCTTCACATACGACGTATTCCACGCGGCGTGGGAAACAGCTACACACTGGTCCTACGTCTTACGACGACTGTAGTTTACATTATCTACGCGCTATGACACTTTAAACGTGTGTGACAGCGTCGTACGCGTGGGATAGCATGGGAACACGCGGGACTGGCGCGGGGACGTGAGACAGTGTGGTGAATGACCAGTGTGTTTGTTACCATACAAATTGTATAGACCAGATCCTGTTCAAATGTCTTCATGCGTGGTGTACGTCGCATGTGAAGGGTAAGTTTGCCCGTCCCTTTATGGTTACTGAATCGGTAGCGCAGTGTGCTAAATACACCCTTTCGGTGCGGCACTCTGGGGTTCGATTCCCGGTCGGGACAAACTTTGTGTGATAGATGACATTATGTGTGTACTGGAGTTTGGATGTTTCCTATATATCGGTTTACCTATAAGCACACATCACTAACTCTACTTAGTTTGAAATCAGATAGCGTGGTGAGTTGTCCTAACATATTTATTTATTTAGCCTACGCAGGTGGAGCCGCAGGCATCAGCAAGTAACTAACATAGTGTTTGACTTTTCAGGTATAAATCTTAAACCCGTATAATGTAAAGTCAATGACCCGCATTGCTATTTAAGTAATTACCTACAACAACAATTTTGTAGCATAAAAGTTAGTTTGAAGGCGTTAATCTTAGGAACTACAGGTTCGAATTAAAAACATCTTATTGTGTTGGATAGACAATTTATTGAGGAAGGCTATAGGCTATATAACATCACGCCACGACCAATAGGGTCAGAGCAGCAGTGAAACATGTTGCAAAAACGGGAACACGGATGAACTCGTTTGCGTTCGCTTGTAAGAAGATACTACATGACTGTCATTTTGAAGTAAATCGTTAACACAATTTCTTACATATATTAAGTTTAAATGTCACTTTTTTTTTGCAATCGCGCTTTCATTTAGTAAGTACTGCGTTACCTACGACAGAAAAACATCAAGAGGCCATAAAGTTTGAAGACAACGGTAAAAGTCGGCTGAATTTCGCTTCGAGGCTGAGAACTGGGGTAGGGGGTTACATACTTCATAATACTTAGGTTATTAATCTACAACAAACATGGCTATTCTTGGGTAACAATGTTCCCAGGCTGACTCTCATTTGTTGATGCCGTTCATGCTAAAAAACTGTAATTAATTATTTTTAATTAAGCTTCCGTTCGCTTCCGGACCAATTTTCATGAAATTTTAGGTATTTCTTAAAAATCTTGATTTTTTAGTATATAATAATAACTAGCGCTCGGACTACAGATATCTATATATTTAATACGACAATTTGTCTGTCTGTCCGTCCGTCGCGTTTTTCAATTATAATTAATAATACATCATTTGCATGAAATATTAAAATATTGTATTATTATATTATATTTTTTTTATATTTGAGGCGATACAAAGTTCGCTGGGATAACTAGTTTCATTTAATGGTCTGTAACATCTGTCCTGACTGTTGGAATTATGGTTCGTATTATAGAGGGCCACTTATTTACAATAAGAATTACAATATACATTAAATACTTAAAATATTGACATTACAAAATATCGTTAATACTATCAGGCGTTACTTTTCGGAAGTCCATAGTTAAATTAAATAAATCTAACTACTTTGCAATATTCCGCCACATGCAAATTACCCAACTCTCGTATTTATTCATGCACAAGTCCGCCCTCCAAACCCACTTAGGCCGAAAGAATAGAGAAATAATTTTGAAAATAGAATAAATATGAGAGTTGTGTTATCGTGCAAAAAATAATAAAAACCTCGACACGTGTTTCGCCCCCAACCAGGGGCATCATCAGGAGATGTCGATGGCTCGGCGCACGGCGACCGAATGAGCCACAACTCGTAAACCGCACCTATTTATATCCTAGGTTTTTTATTTCTACCCACAACCATAATACCAAATTATTTTATGTCTACCCACCACCGTTGTTTGAATGACGTATACCTACCCGCAGCAAAGGGGAAGAGGCGAAATTAAGTTGATCATTTAAAATATTAGGGTTCAAGCGTCTATGTTTGTAGATTTCTAATTGTTCCAAAACCGAAAGCCTCAGTCCTTTGTTGCAGGTGTGCAGAACGTCATAAGTGTGGGGATTAGGTAGGGAGTGACCGGAATCCAACAAATGTTTTGCGAAATGAGACCGTTCTGGGCGATTGTTTCTAAAAGCTGATATATGTTCTTTATACCGCGTCGCGAAGGTGAGGGTGTTTATATTGGCCAAACCGGCCGTAGCT
Source organism: Nudaria mundana (assembly GCA_963556515.1). Classification (NCBI taxonomy): domain Eukaryota; kingdom Metazoa; phylum Arthropoda; class Insecta; order Lepidoptera; family Erebidae; genus Nudaria; species Nudaria mundana. Next base: position 4,584,046 of record OY748290.1, on the reverse strand, counting down.
TCGCGACGCGGTATAAAGAACATATATCAGCTTTTAGAAACAATCGCCCAGAACGGTCTCATTTCGCAAAACATTTGTTGGATTCCGGTCACTCCCTACCTAATCCCCACACTTATGACGTTCTGCACACCTGCAACAAAGGACTGAGGCTTTCGGTTTTGGAACAATTAGAAATCTACAAACATAGACGCTTGAACCCTAATATTTTAAATGATCAACTTAATTTCGCCTCTTCCCCTTTGCTGCGGGTAGGTATACGTCATTCAAACAACGGTGGTGGGTAGACATAAAATAATTTGGTATTATGGTTGTGGGTAGAAATAAAAAACCTAGGATATAAATAGGTGCGGTTTACGAGTTGTGGCTCATTCGGTCGCCGTGCGCCGAGCCATCGACATCTCCTGATGATGCCCCTGGTTGGGGGCGAAACACGTGTCGAGGTTTTTATTATTTTTTGCACGATAACACAACTCTCATATTTATTCTATTTTCAAAATTATTTCTCTATTCTTTCGGCCTAAGTGGGTTTGGAGGGCGGACTTGTGCATGAATAAATACGAGAGTTGGGTAATTTGCATGTGGCGGAATATTGCAAAGTAGTTAGATTTATTTAATTTAATTACAAAATATCGTTTAAAAAATCCTCCGCGTCATTGCCGACTGGGAAGGTTCAAAGAATGCTGGCTGTGTTACAGAATGGTTATGGATTTTATATCGTGCCCGATAATAGCAATAGGCTAGCGCCGTATTTCGTTGGACAACAATATTATGGCGCGAAGTGTTGTAGTTTTTTTTTATCGCCTTACTTAACTTTTCGAGAAATAGGCGCTGCCTGAAATAGTTTTATCATTCCCAAAACCTTCCTCTTTGTAATATTACTTTCAGTGGCGTGGTCGTTAGTGCATCGGCTTTCGACTCCGGATTCCCGGGTTGTATAAAATTTTGGGTGATCCACAAATGTTTGTTTCGGAGTTTGGGTGTTTTCTACGTATATTATGCATGTATTTAGAAATATGTTTATCAGGCGTCTTTAATCTAGGAACTTATCGTTTCGTTTGGGCTAGATGACGTTGTGTGAGAATGTCCAAACATATTTATTTACTGTCTTGTTGTAATGTTTAGTGTATGCCTGCAACTTCATTGGCGTGGAATTCTTACTTGCCAATAAATCCTTGGGGTAAATTATTGTGTAACTGTTTGCGCATAGCACGCAAGCACAACGGAAGATTTTAGAACGAACCAACCTTAACAGTATTTGAAACATTTTGAGTTACTGCTACGCTCCTAGTAATCGTAGCGTGATAGTATATATATTAAAGCCTTCCTTAATAAACAGGCTTTCTGATAATAGTTTTTTTTTTTCAATTCTGATCACGGTCTTGGTATTAGCACGTTCAAACTAACAAACAAATTACTAAATATGCTAACCTAGCCGGTGATTACATATTTGAGCCGTTTGGGGTTGAGACACTGGGGTCATGGGGTCCGACTGCTCGCCGCCTTTATATAGAGACATTGCTAAACGCTTAATCGATGCTTCTCTGGCCCAAAGAATAAGTATCGCCATCCAACACAGCCAGCATTCTTCCCAGTCGGCAATGACGCGGAGGATTTTTTAAACGATATTATGTAATGTAAATATTTTTAATATATAATAATGTAAGTATATTGTTTCAATATTAAACTAACAGTACCTACATATAAATAAAGTTATTATACCTTATTATGAATAGTGTATTATTTTGTAATGAGTACCTAAGTATATTCACTATTACATAGGATCTTAATATCACGAATTACTACTTTCATTTCCGATTATAATTATAATCTATAAGTAAGTAATTATTTATCATTAATATTAATGATTTATTAAACGATAAGTTGATTCCGATGCATTACATTACATATCATGATAACATATTCCTGCCATCCGCTTTGGAAGAAACAAAACCTCTGCAGGCAATTAGCTAGGTATTTGCCCTGAGTCGCGCGGGTTAGGGTTTATTAATTAATACGTTCACTGCGTTACGAGGTCTAAAACATCCTGTACGTGTCTCGCTTCTAGAGCGGCTATCTTCAGAGGCATGTCAACCAAATTCTGAGGAATTATATTAAATATTTTTATATATTTGCCTACAAACGAATTACCAACTTTATGAAGTCAAATTTTTGTCACCTCTTACCATGTCGTGAGGTTGACAAAAAAGTCAAATAATACTCACAGAATGCACTGATTGTCAAAAATGTTATTGTTTACCGTGTTTTAACGAAAAACACGCATAAATTTATATTTAATTAATAATGATAAAAAATACTTACATTTGATAAATAAATAAATACTTACAATTAAATGAAATCGATAATTTTTTATTTTTATTACTAAACTACATGAAAAACTGCTCTTTTTCATTAGATCCCACATTTTATTTTAGCTACGGAATCTAAACTATAAAAACTAACCACGGGCGGTGGCAGATTTAGGTTAATCAACTCATTTTTAATGATAATCGAAACGAAAAACCGTACCTTTGTCTTATTTGGCGCCAAAAATGGGATTTTAGTTTCCTACGGGCGGTGGGGTTTAATAAACCTCGTAACGCAGTAATGGAAAGTACAGATATATTAATGCTGCAGGAAACGTGATAATTCATAAAAAAATATGTTGGCACGGTTGACTTATTTTATGTAAACCTGTAATACTAAACTATTTCAAGTTACTATTCAAATCATATTTCATAAAAGTGCCGTCTTAACCGTAAAATATATAGTTTCTAGTACAAAGTTTAACAAAGTTCAATTGCAAGTCAAACTTACTCAAAAGTGCCAACGCGATTGCGCCAAAAGTACCAAGGTACCGGCGATACCGATTAATATTTTTGAATTGGCACAGTCTAATCATAATAAAATTGTAGTCTTTTAAAACAATCTCAAAAGAGTTTAGACAAGCATTCCGATATAAATAATTGAATTAAATGATTTTTCGATTCTTTACACCGCACCAGAGGTGTCTGCTGTACAAGACGCAGATTAGACCCTGCGTCGAATACTGCTTTCGCCTCTGGGACGGCTCCGCGAAGTATTTGCTGGACGCTCTAGACGCTATGCAGCGCCGAACAATAGATTCCTTGACCGCATTCTACCATATTTACCACGGCGAGTGTTCTGAAGAGCTCTTCAATCTGGTCCCACCCTCTTCCTTCCGATCCCGAACATCGCGTGCCGGGCAGAGATGCCACTCCCACACAGTGGATAGCATGTTCGCGAGAACCGAACGTTTTAAACGTTCGTTTCTCTGCCGAACGATAGTGGCCTGGAACGCCCTGCCTGTGTACGTGTTCTCTCCCTCATCCCTGGGATCTTTATGCGGAGCGTGAAGAGGCACATCAGTAGGTCGTCAAGTTGAGGGCCACTCTCTATAGTATTGTGTGCTGTGAGAGTGGCCCACAATCGCTAGACGTCCACGACTTACCACCAGGCGGGCGGAGTCAATTTGGCGAAACCAGTATAAAAAAAAAATTGTTAGAATCAGTAGGACTACAGAGGGCCTCGTGGTCTAGTGGTAACAGACAATGTTAACACACTGCAAAGGTTAAGCAACATCTAGTCAAGCTGGTCTTAGGATGGGTGACCATGTCTTAAGACACTGCGACCCCTCCGTGCTCCGTTAGGGGTAGTTGGAGCCCTAAATCAAAAACCCGACCGGTCTAACTACAGAATTTCGATATCGCCTATGGGTTGTGGAGGTCAGATGGCAGTCGCTTCACGGAAAATATCGAAGTTCAGCCGAATCGCAGTTAGACTGGAAAGCCGACCCCATCTGAGTCGAACTACATCTCAATATGACTAGATTTAGTAGATAGCCTGTATGTCTAATAAATGTCGCTAGACTTATTAGTTTTAGTTGTCACATATGACTGCTTATACTGTCTGGTCAAGCGTAAGCAGCCAGTAGCGGCAAAAGAACATAACACACACATAATTCCGTCTTTATTCCCTTTATAAGTGGTAGACAGTAAATCGGCCGGTAGTGTTTCCTAGGAATTCATCCGTTTTAGTCCGTGGTCAATAAACCGATAAGCCCAGGCCCCTAGGAATCATCGCGGCGGTGAGACCGATCATGGACGATTGGCTGCAGAGGCAGCATGGTGATCTCACGTACCGTGCGACGCAGATCGTTGCCGGGCATGGATGCTTCGGTAGCTATCTGTTTCGCATGCATCGTGAGGTCACACCCCGGTGTCAACACTGCGAGGTTTCCGACGACGACACCGCACTCCACACGTTGGTGGAGTGCTCAGCGTGGGCAAGTCAGCGCTGGGACCTCGTAGTGGGTCTGGGCGTGGATACCCTCTCGCTGGGGACCATGCTTCAAGCCATGGTATCCAGCGGGAGTAGGTGGAACGCGGCCGTGTCCTTCTGCGAGCAAGTCATGCTCGCGAAGGAGGCAGCCGGGAGGGAGAGGGAGCGTACCCTCCCCGCCGAGTTCCGTAGTCGGCGGCCAGGCCGCCCCAGACTACGCGACTACGCCCAAGACTATCGTCCTGCATGATCGGGGCCTGAGGACGGTGGGATCGCCACCCACCGTCCTTACAGAAGCGTGCTAGAAGGGTTGCGTGCTGCGGGGCCATTTCCCCATGGCACGCAACCAGATTCACTCACTGACGCGGGATAAAACCCGACCCCAATGATGCGGGATTCTCGTCCCGACCAAACACCCGCAGAGACCACAGAGGTGGTCAAAGTCCGCCGGGCGCCACTGGACATACCCTCTGCTAGTAACCAGAGACGCCCGGCAACGGACGTTAGAGCGGCCGCGGCCTTGGACCGCGGAATTAAAAAAAAAAAAAAAGGCCTCTAGGAATTAATTCGTTTTAGTTCGATGGTCAAAATACCTTATTAGTTTTAGTTGTCACTCATGGCTGCTTATACTGGCTGGTCAAGCATAAGCAGCCAGTAGTAGCAATAGAACGTAACACACACATAATCCCGTCTTTATCCCCTTTATAAGGGGTAGACAGAGACTTAAAACGGCAGGTCGTGTTTCCTAGGAATTCATCCGTTTTAGTCCGTGGTCAATAAACCGATAAGCCCAAATACAGTGCACATAACTTAAATGAAGTATGAACTTCCTATAGATCGCGTGTGCCGATCCATTTGTGATATTAAGGTCGCGACACACTGGCCGGTGTGTTGTCCATTATAACGGCATCAACGCCAATTTCGCCTCTTGTGTAACTTTACTTTTGTTACGAACGTGGTGTAAGATTTTACGTCATGGTAACATCTTCGATATTCGTATTGTCTTGTATCTGTGTGAGTATAGTATCTTTATTATTTCCTAATTGGAATAACATAAATTACGCTTGTAGTCCCGAGGGGGATTCGCAGATATATATTTATCGTATGATTCCCCCAAAGGGCTTTGTCAGGAACGCAGTTTCAGTGTCTGAACCGACGCCATATTTGTCTGAAGCGATACTTGATACGAGTACAATAAAAATACACGTCAAATATTGACACAGCAACCGACTTCAAACTACCGAATTGGGACCAAATAGTTGTCGGAATGGGACCAAATCGAAATGGGGACCACTTCCTTTTTAGAATTCGGTTGAAAATGGTACCTGACGAGCACGTATTGTGAGAACAGAAAGACCCTGACGAGACTATAATGGACAGTCTTAGCACGACCAGGGGCCTGATACGTCCTTTTTTTTTTGAAGTCATCTGCCCAAAGCCGATTTTGCTACCACGTCTATTGCCGGGCGTCTCTGGTACGCACCAGAGGGTTTTTTTTTATATTTAGGTCGACAAATTGACGCCACCCGCCTGATGGTAAGCTGTGGCGACGTCTGGCGCTTGTGGGCGACTCTCACAGTACACAGGAATACTATAGAGAGTGGCCCTCAACTTGACAACCCAGTAATGTGCCTCTTCACGCTTCGCTTAAAGAACCCAGGGTTATATGTTGGAGGAAACACGTGTGCAGGCAGGGCGTTCTAAGCCACCATCGTTTTAAAACGCTCGATATTTCCATCGGCGCCCGGCGGACTTTAACCACCTGTGTAACCTCTGTCTGGGGTTTGATCGGGTCTTTCCCGCGTCGTTATGGTCGTGTTTAGCCTGTCCTGGCCTACATTTCTGTGATAAGGCACCAACCGACATGTTTATTTTATACGCAAAGTAAAGTATGTAACCTAACTTAATTTCTGCATTTTATCTATTAATATATATTTTTGAGGGGCTCGTGGTCTAGTGGTAACCGATAATGTTAACACATTGCAAAGTTTAAGCAACATCGTCTAAGGCCGGTCTTAGGATGGGTGACCATTTCTTAAGACATTGAGACCCCTCCGTGCCTCGGAGAGCATGTTAAGCCGTCGGTCCCGGTTGTCATACGAACATCTGTGGCAGTCGTTAGGGGTGGACAGAACTTCGATATCGCCCATGGGTTGTGAAGGTCAGATGGCAGTCGCTTCACGGAAAATATTGAAGTTCAGCCGAATCGCAGTTAGACTGGAAAGCCGACCCCAACTGCGTTGGGAAAAGGCTCGGTGGATGAGATCTATTAATATACAATAACTTCATGAAACAATTTGGTAACCATGAACTATTTTTGGTAGTAAAAAAACAGTTTCTCTGACGTTAAATATTAATATAACTACGATTAAGTTATGATACGTTTAACTTAATCGCACTTATATTAATATTTAATAATCACGCTAGTTTATAATTTCTCTTAAAGAAAACACTCATCATTGTGAAGATAATTACGGATGATCTCGTGTGAGTAAAGAGCAGTAGTTACGTATGTAATGAAGGGTTATGTGGCTCTAAGATGCTGATTAAGAGCTCAGAAAGTAATATGATCACGCCGTGAGAACAGGATCCGTTTAAGAGCTAGTTTCTTAGTTACATACATTATCTGTGCTATGATGAAGTTGTAGAAATCGTATGGATACTTATAGTAAATTAATATCATAATTTTCAACCGACCTCCACAACGGAGGAGTTTCTCAAGTCGACTGTATTTTTTTATGTTTGTTACCTTTGATATAGTTCGAGATGCCCAGGACTTTAATTGGCTTTGCCATAGCGGCTGGCACGTAAGATTTTGTTGCCTTTCATCAGCATTTCATCGCAAGGCAACGGGTTTCAAATTATTTTTCAAAATTACAATATAGCTGCTACTTTTTATTAAATACATTCGGCCATTTTGGACATAACTCATTATAAATGTGCCCGGTGACGGCAATAGGCTTGCCCCCTATTATGTGGGACTAAAAATACTGGCAATTTGTGGGTGTGTAATGCACCTCTGCCTACCCCTTCGGGGATATAGGCATGATATGTGTGTGTGTGTTACATTTGAACTGGGTACATTATCAAAGGCATTTTGTAAACACCTTTGATAATAAACTAGGTATGCAATTCATTCTACTGTTGCAATAATTGAGCTGAGTTTGTCGATCCGGGTCGAACTCCTAAACGACTGGACCGATCTTTATGAATTCAGATATATGCACTGAAATTTGGCACGGTCATAGTGACCATCACCGTGATGATGGTCACTATGACCGTGCCAAATTTCAAAAAGATCGGTCCAGTCGTTTAGGAGGAGTTCGATCACGAACGAAATACACGAGTCGCCTAAGAAAGAGCTTCGTAAACTCAGCTCAATAAACCAGTCTGTGAAAATAAATCAAATAAAGTTGTGGAATAGTGTACCAGTGTGTATGTTCATCATGTATCTACCGTATATTTATTACTCTGCAGTCAGACCAAACTAGATCTTCCGCTACTGTACTTGCTACTTAGGTAACTGTTCTATTTAAATTTAATATGTTATGTCTTTACTATAAACTGTTACAAGACACTACAAAACACTTTTAATCTCTTCCCGAAGTGTTAAATCATTTACATAACATTATGTAACATTCATTGTACCATTAACTACCAATATCTTAAACTTAACTACTGAAATACATACGGCAAATTATTTTGAGTCTTATTTAGTTGCTGTAGAATCTATCAAATTAACATAGCTTATAATTTGCTATTATAGAAATACATGTTAAAAGCTCTCGCAGTTCAGAAATTGAAATTATATCACTTAATGTGGGTAATTGTTTTGTGATTAAGTATATACAATGTAGTGTATAATAAAATTTTATTGTTAATTACATAACTGATATGTAATTATTAATTATCAGTTATTGCAGTTATATGTAGGAATCTAATAAACGGTAACGAAAGTGAAATGTTACTAATAGTCTTAACTACAAGTCCCTATGTATGCTTAGATCTTTAAAACTACGCAACGGATTTTGGTGCGGTTTTTACCAATGGATAGGGTGGTTCTTGAGGAAGGTTTTAGTATATAATTTGTAAGCGGGCAAAGCCGCAGTCGTCCGCTAGTTGTGACGCAGGCATCGGTCGCGCTTTCGCGACTGATGCCCAACCTAAAGGGACCCAACGCCTCCTGCAGGAGACTGTACCTGGGGATCGTGCGGAGTATGGCCCTATACGGGGCTCCCGTATGGGCGGATAGGTTGGCGGTCAAGGGGAACGTGACTCTGTTAAACAGACCACTTAGAACCTTGGCCGTCAGAACCATACGGGGGTACCGCACGATCTCCGGAGAGGCTGCATGTCTCCTAGCCGGGACCCCTCCATGGGACCTGGAAGCGAGAGCCCTTGCGTCATTGTTCCAATGGCGCAAGGAGGCGCTGGAGCGGGACCACAGGCCTGCGTCTCGAGAAATCGAGGACCAGCGGTCCCAACTCCGCCAGGATCTCATGGGGTCATGGAGGGTGCGACTTGAGCAACCCAAGGGGGGTGCCATCTTCATCGCGGCGGTGAGACCGATCATGGACGATTGGCTGCAGAGGCAGCATGGTGACCTCACGTACCGTGCGACGCAGGTCGTTGCCGGGCATGGATGCTTCGGTAGCTATCTGTTTCGCATGCATCGTGAGGTCACACCCCGGTGTCAACACTGCGAGGTTTCCGACGACGACACCGCACTCCACACGTTGGTGGAGTGCTCAGCGTGGGCGAGTCAGCGCCGGGACCTCCTAGTGGGTCTGGGCGTGGATACCCTCTCGCTGGGGACCATGCTTCAAGCCATGGTATCCAGCGGGAATAGGTGGAACGCGGCTGTGTCCTTCTGCGAGCAAGTCATGCTCGCGAAGGAGGCGGCCGGCAGGGAGAGGGAGCGTACCCTCCCCGCCGAGTTCCGTAGTCGGCGGCCAGGCCGCCCCAGACTACGCGACTACGCCCAAGACTATCGTCCTCCATGATCGGGGCCTGAGGACGGCGGGATGGCCACCCACCGTCCTTACAGAAGCAGGCTAGAAGGGTTGCGTGCTGCGGGGCCTTTGCCCCATAGCACGCAACCAGATTCACTCACTGACGCGGGATAAAACCCGACCCCAATGACGCGGGATTCTCGTCCCGACCAAACACCCGCAGAGACCACAGAGGTGGTCAAAGTCCGCCGGGCGCCACTGGACATAACCTCTGCTAGTAACCAGGGACGCCCGGCAACGGACGTTGGAGCGGCCGCGGCCTTGGGCCGCGGAATTAAAAAAAAAAAAAAAAAAAAAAAGTCGTCCGCTAGTTGTCAATAAATATTTTTGGACATTCTCACAGAACGCCAACCTGGTTCAAATTAAGCTAATTAAAGCTATGGGATAATTCCCATGTTTAGTAAATGGGACTCCATAGGGAACATTAATATGTTCCCTATGGAGTCCCATTTACTAAACATATAACTTTAACATTATTGTAATATTTAAATTAGGTTTAAGTGAAAGTATTCAGTAGTTTTTGCTAACAATAGTAATATTAACGGTCACGTTGTACGAAAGGTCATCGAAGTATAGATCTCTTGAACTCTGAATGTAGCTAACAAGTTGGTTCTGTCGATTCTTTAGCTAATAAGATAATAAATAAAACTATTGTATCTTTGATCTTAAACTATTATAAATACATGGTAATAGAACAATGAAATCTTTTGTAAAGTTGCTTCACGTAACTATTTGATGAAATTTGGTAATAGTTTGAGAATCTATGCAGGTTATACGCAATTGTTTAACTGGGACTAGCTGATACCCGTTGCTCCGCCTGCATGGCAAAGTCTTTAGAGATTTTTTTTCTCTCTCACGTCTATTGCTGGCCGTCCCGGATAATTACGCCCTCGAAAGGATACCACCATTATTTAATTAAAAAAATTAAGCTAAATAAAAATCTCTAAATATTTTCAAGCTTCAGGCCTCATAGTGTGTTAGCAAAATTTCCATACAACCTATGTTAGTAACATAATAAAATATACAATTTAACTAGAAAAATAAACAGATAGATAGTTCCAGTATCGTATAGTACAGTAGTAGGTAGATTCACCAAGGTCACGTTTTAACATGCAGCTTCATAAATCAACTCATGGTCGGTTAGTGCTTCCCCTTATTCGGCGGTAGTACTGACGCCACCTTCTTCAGAAATCATCTGTGTGTGCGTCAGCGAACATGCCGGACGTACTGCAGTTAGGTGGAACCCTTAACGTTGGTCACCTATTCGGCCTGTGTCAGCATCTTTGAGGGAAGTTTTCCCCTTTTCTTTAAATTAGTTAGTTTTTATCCCAGGGTTTTATTCCGTGGGATAACAACTAAACGCATCCTAAGTGGTATGCTAATACTCGTATCAAGTCGCTGGCGTTACGGATTCTAAATTTTCGGATACTGTGTCCGAATTGTCACTTTTTTAATTTAGACATTTTTCACCGACAATTCGGACACTCGTCTAATAATCTTGTAAACGATTTGCCAGGAATAAGTAACAAAGATACGAAGATAACACATTGACACATTTTGAACAGGTACCGGGACAAGTTTTGAAATAGGGGAATAATCGGTAACAACTAAAATACGAGTATATCTTAAAGAGAAAACGTGTGCACTAGCTATATAGACTTAGCATATCTCATTGCACTCATTGCTTTGAGCTGTGTATAAAATCTATTTTTTTCTGTTCCTTGATTATTTGGTTCTAATAATCTGAAAAAAAAAACATTATGGTAGTCCATATGGCATGAAGTAGAACTGTAACAGCCCTAAATAACCTTTTAATTTGAGGAGCTATAGATTATAGGGTGACTACGGAACCCTATTCTATGCTTGACCTGATACGCACTTGACCAGTTTTTAGTTTTTTATTAATAAAGTCAATTTAATTACATACTTTAATCTGCAGTAGGTACATTATGACACGTGACTATATTTCATACTACGAGCCTTATCATTTTGACATTTAAATAAAGAACGTGATTCGATTTGATAGTCAACACCTTTATTGGCATGACAGTCGAGTGATGCTCCCGCCATAGACAATTCCGTCCAATAACCGCAAATTGTAAAGACGGACTCTGACGGACATTGTAAACAATATCTAATATCACCTTGTGCTCAAACTGTCATGTCAAGGGTTCGTTTTGTTATTGCTTGTCGTCTACAAGTTGTTGCGTTTAGTTGCGGTTGTAAGTTCTTTTGTTTGCAAGCTTCTTTTGTTTCTAAAATCATAATGGTATTGCAGAGTTCTTGGTACACATCAGAGTGTAAGGGGGCCAAGATCTAAGGCTCGGCGCCCATTATCTGGATAGGCAGGGACGAGGATTTTAAGTGACAATTATAAGAGGTAAAGACGAGGCAATAAATTAGACATTACGCGCAGTAAAAAACCTCCAAATACATTGCAGTAAAGCTGAATCAGGTGTAAAAAGTACGAAGCATCGCCCAAAAGTTAGAGGAAGCGTTCGAAGTTCAAATTAGTATAGACCCGACTGTTCTGTTAGTGAATGAAAAGCAAATATTGTAAAAGTGCCTAAACCCTTGGTTCGACTTACAGCGGCAAAGAGTACAGCTGTGTGTGCTGAAAAAAATCAGAAAACTCACACGCAAAGAAACCGTAAAAGTTATTTATTTTGTAATAATAATTTTTGATAGATAAATGGTTTTTTATTTGCTGTGCGTGTTATCCATTTTTGTTGTTATTAACTGCCAAAAAGAAGCAAGTTCTTAGGACTTTTTGTATATATTTTTTTACTTAGGAATATTATTATTAAGGTTCTTAATTTTAAAAGTTTTTTCTTCTTGTTTACAGAGCATGCCGCCGCCCGCTTAAGGCATGAGCGGCCGCGGAGCGGGGGGGCAGCGCTGCCAGTTAATATTGCAGCGTTGCCTCGCGATACAACTCACCAAGCCCGGTAACGCGCCCGATGACTTTTGGATGTACGAGTCTGGATATCTACTCTTCCAGGTACATATTATATTATTTTTAATGATATTGGAATCACAAATACTAGGTATAAGCAAATACTAGGTAAATATTTGATTCCTTTACCACCTATAGTTGACCTTGAATTAGTTCATAGTAGAACTCATTTATTATGTCGCAAGTCCTACACTTTATTCGACGTAATGAATAACCTTTTGTCATAAGATTCCCTATTTTAATCGCGTGGAATACATCTTAAGTTTTAATCTTTATTGACTAAGACTTCTACTGAGGTGTCCGATAAATCTGGTTTTGTCCTGGACAGAAGATTCCTCAGACAAGTACTGGGTATCTAAAACGCTTAAATTAGTACCACAGCCTTTAAAATGGATTACGAAGTGGAGGGCACATCGCATCTCAAAACCCGTGCTCCTTCCACAAACTACAAACAGTGAATGTTTACATTACTGGCAGTTGATGCGATGCGGGCGGTTCGAACTTACGGTGAATGTAATACAAAATGGTGTCGATACTCACATCGATTAGGCTGTATGTTATTGTTCACAGTGCCGTTATCTGTGGTTAATTGTATTCGTTTCGTACGATTCAAAAATAGAATCCATTTTCAAAAATGGAAGTCGCTATTGAAGTGATGTTTCATTAAAATACAAGTAATAAACAGATCAATTAATACAAGTTTCCGTCTTTATTGTTTTGAATGGATCAATAACCTCAGAAATTAATATCATTCGAGTTTTTTTTGTGATGGTGTAGGATGCTGGCTGCTGATGATGGCTGCCATTTTTTCTCGACTGAATAAAGAGTAGAAGAGTAACTTTTTATAGTGATATGTCAGAATTTAATCCTTAGGACGTTCTTTAATTATCATTATAAATCATTTCAAGAAAAGGTCAACAAACTTCTCTTCTTGAACTTACTTTTTGTCAGTATAGCATACATACAATACAATCGCATCTGTATCTCGAAAGGGGCAGGCAGAGTAATGTTATACGAGTACGCCGAATTTTCGCCATTACTTTTGTTCGTCCCATGTTTTACTCCGTCAACTATTACCTAACTGGGCACCTCTATATTTGTCGAAGTCTGTTGGAGTAGTGCAATACTTGCAGATAACCTCGGCTTGGGACTTGGAACACAAAAAATCAAATTTATGAATCGTGTCATCATTTCGAAAGTATGTACCACCCACAGTTTCGCGCCAAAAATTATCCCCAATAAATTATCTAAAAACTTCCACAACACAAATATTACGCAAGTTACCCATTTAAGTCGGTTTACATCTCACATCAAACACCACAAAATATTCTACTAAAAATTTACGTCTCTATACCGCAAAATGTAGGAACATAAACATATTAAAAAGCTAATAAAACTAGTTTAGAAATAAACTTTCAGAAGGCAGGTTTAAGGACTAATAAACATTCATTAATTAAACTCGGTCACTTCCTTGTACGATCAAAGGACAGACTAAAATATCGAAACCGTATATGGAAAGACCAGCTTGGAAATACTTATTCGATTGGAATGAACTATTGCCTCGACCACACTACTCTCGACACCACTTTTGTGACTTTGAAGTTGCCTCTTGACAAATGAGAAAATTAAATACATAGCATCATAGCATCACGCCTTTTTCTCCGAAGGGGTAGGCAGAGGTGTGCAAACACATCCACATCTCGCCAGCTATGTTAGGTCCTATGTAATAGGGGGCGAGCCTATTGCCATTTACCGGGCACAAGTTCCAGACTCTGGGATAATTATCTGGGTAAAATTCTAAAGAGAATTATACATTATCCACCAGACCCGGCAATCGAACCCGAGACCTCGATCGTGGCAGTCCGTACATAGTACCAAATTAAATACGTAGAAACTTTTTAGAATTTGAATTTGGAGTGTAAAATGACATTATTATGATTGTTTAAATCCGGTTCCGGATTCAATTAGATTTGTTTTCGAATCTTAAATTTTGGAATATTCTACAATCTCAAATTCAAATAGTCCAATCGTCCTAATTTCTTAAGTTGTTTTTTTTTCACAATTCTCTTAGCTTGAGTTTTTAATTATTCTGTCGTTAGGTTTTTTTTCCGCACCATTGGCAAAGAATAAAGTATATATAGGCTGTTACAATCTATTTCGCTGATGCGCATTATATTTCTATGTAATTTGAAGCCTTGTAACATGATTCTAACTGGTCAACCGAGACAAAGTTCTCATTACCGCTGTTATCATATTGTAATATACACCTTATGATTTAAGAAATTGAGTTTTAGTTTGCGTATAACTGTTAATTTGCATTTCTTAGTTAACACGAGCGTATAGTTACTATTGTTTATGAAACGAATCTATACTCTAATGTCGTATATAAAAATAGAGTTTTAATATTAATATTTAGTATGATTTATTTATAAACTAGGTATGCAATGCATGCTACTAATTGCAAATGTTAAGCGGAGCAAATTTTCTTAATTTTTTTATGCTCTATATTCATGATTTCAGAGATATGCACTCCCGGGTATAATGTCGACCATCATGCCAAATTTGGTCAAAATCGGTCGAGCCGTTTCGGAGGAGTTGGCACACAAACGATTTACACTTGTCGTCTAAGATAGAGCTTCGCTTCACTCCGCTCAGTTAATAAGCTTTAGGTAGATAATTGAAAATAAGTATTTTGGTCAGTCCCAGTTCCGTAATAAGTTATCGGTGAGGGTTACTGATTACAACAGTTCGATCAAAGCGGTTAGGTCGGACTTGGGTGAATTATTGTCTTGTACAAATATCAAAAGCATCGTCCCTGGCATCTCCGTTGTAGCAAAATATCACAACCCCTCCTCTAAAGAGGCAAGCACTACACTGAAAAAAAAAGCAATTAAAAAAAATTACATACATTAGAAACTTAGATCAAAAATACTATAGATATTGGATTCAGTACAAATACAACGCGGAATCTTGGCACTCGAATACTATATAGGTAATTATTACAAATACCATCTATAAAATAAACAAGATTGTACATTGATGGTTGACATAGAAATAATTCGTAATAATTAATACAAAAGCATCAATGTACAGCGTCGTTGTCGCATCTCTCGAGAGTCAGTAGTGGAATAGGAACTTAGTACGGAAGCGACTGAAGCGCTCCAAGTGTGCAATGTTCGATAGTGGACCGAGGTGAACTGGTGCCGTTTTTAAAGCACTGATCGGTAATCTAGGTATTTTTGGTCTAAGATTAGAAAACATGTCAAAAGAAAGTTGTCTAAAAAAAGTTCTAAGTATGACAAGCGTAGGAGGTTTTTTTTTTGTGGACATATTTCACATATGAGCCCACGTACGACCATAAATATAAAAATCATAAAAACTTAAAGCGGTCACAGTAGTTCATAGATTTAATTTGGCTCGTAAATTATGGCAAATGCAAGTGACCTCACGTCGGCGGTACTAACTTGGCTCTGTAGAAAGTGCTATGCGGGGTCACGGCGCTCATGCGCGGCGCCTTTGTACAGTAAATATAAGAAGTTGAAGAGATTCAAATGTGCATTGCTTTTCATAAGAATGTTGCTAATTTGAATATTATCTTATCTTACCTTCTTCTTTTAAAAACGTGGCTCCATCGATAATGATCGATGATTCGCCAATGTCAAGGTAATGCTTGATTAGTGGATAGTCCCGCACAGAAGAACTAGTTATTCCTAACTAGCTCCAGGTGCAGGACAAGAAACGTTGTTCGGTATGTGAGTATCTGGGAGCCCGATTTTTGCGGAGCGCCAGAGGTAACCTAAAAAGCCACCAGCCATGCGCTCAGCAAAAATCGAACTCCCTATCTTACCTAACATGATACGAAACAATTTAATACATTAGTATCTGTCAGTTTGTTTTTAAAATTCCAACATGCAGATATTTTATAAACTTAAGACAAACAGGTCTTTTACGCGATTATTGAGATATACACACCTCTTTATTACCCGACGTTTCGACCCTCTCACAAGAGGAGAAGCACCAAGGCACACCATACTGATGGTATCAGCAGCAAGATAGTATCACACCTCTCCGAACACAATAGTTAGTGACAATGAAGTGAGGGTAGTTGAACAAACCCGCACTTCACGAAGACGACGATGAGCTGAAGCCAGTCCACCCGTGACCACGGCTCTTGTAACAGGGTCGAAACGTCGGGTAATAAAGAACTATGTATAATCTCAATAATCGCGTAAAAGACCCGTTTGTCTTAAGTTTATAATGTCTACAAAACGCGAAAGTTTAAAAAAGTATGGAGATATTTGTTTATATTTCGTGGAACTAAATCAAAATTTTTAGATAAACAAGATACCACATTTTTTTAACCTCAAACTTTTGAATATTCAGCATTCAAAATTAAAACACAAATTCTGGTATTTTGCAAACCAGAACATAAAGACAGTGACACCCTTAAGCCTAGTTCGGATTAGGCTAGTAATTTAGAAGAGTAGCGAGTAATTTAGTAGCTAAATATGTGCGAATTACAAAAATTTAGTCGAGTAATTTAGTAAATGATTTAGTCGCGCCAATCCATTTTACTCTATTTTTTCGGGCGAGTAGCGCCTCCCACCACGCATCCGTGCTCACTGGTTCACCGGCTAAACAAGTCCGAATCTGGTTGATTAGTCGAGTTCATTAGTAGCCGCCTGGCCGCAAAAATGTCGTTTCGCAGGAGCGAAGAAACAACTTTAAAATTTGTTTCCAAATATTTAGAACATGATTGCTTGTGGAATATTAAGTCCCCGTATTATAAAATTAAACAAATGAAACAAGCGTTCATCTTGCACAACACCACTCACTTGTGTACTGTACTAAACCGTAATGCGAACGATTTCTGTGTACAAAATTACTAAAGCAGTGCGAACTAGGCTTTAGCTAGTCATTATTGACCGAGTGAGAGAAGCGTCTACATTTCGAGATTGGACAATTTTGGATTTCGTCCGTCTATCTCTCCACAGCAGCCACAGTTTGTATCCGATCTTCACGAAACTTAACACAAGTGTTCTTTGAATTAATATTTATTTTCATCGTGAGCTTTTTGGATTGGGGGGAGAAAGTTTAAATAATGTTTTTTCGAGCTAGCGGCTATCCGATCACAACGAAACTTGGCACAAGAATTCCTTTACCTAAAACAATGTTTATCAGTCGTCTAGATCCCATAGCACAAGCTTATAGCTTAATTTGGCCTAGATGACGTCGTGTGAGAATGTCCAAAAATATTAAAAAAATGTTTTCGTTATTTAGGTAATGTTCGCGAGGTCTACTGTTCGACCATAGGACGACCAGGAGTAAGTTCTGATTATTTTCTGTGAGAATTATGGTCTCGGAGAGATCTATCTCAGATCTAAAAGTTTTGTACCTTTCATGTTACTGTCGAGATTATTATCTGTTAGTGTAAACACGCAATAGTCATGAATCTATGGCAGAAATCCTTTTGTTTGTGGATCGTTGTTTGTGGGACATCGCCGCCGGCCAGTAATTTCCGCCACAGACTAGATGTCAGATTGTGCGTACTATCTGTCACTGTAAACAAAATTGGAACAAAACCATGAGAATTTATACGTAAGTATTTATGTCGAAGTAGATTACTTTTGTTAAGTACTAGAATCTCTTCATAGAGTACTACCATGGAACGTAGTAGTAATAAAAAAATAAAAATAAGTACGACGTAAAAACTAGGTACGACGAAAATAACAACATTCATAACCTACGTTCTAAATTCAAATTATAGAGTACTAGAGAACACTAAAACCTTCCTTGAGTACCACTGTATCCATTAAAAAATTAAAATCCGTTGCGTAGTTTTAAAGATCCGCTTGACAAATTAAGTACACAACATCCTTCCCCGAGAACTACTCTATCCATTGTTGACAACCGTATCAAAATACGTTGGGTAGTTTTAAAGATCTAAGCATACATAGGGACGGAAGCGACTTTGTTTTATACTTTGTTACTAGGTCGCCGCAGTCGCGAAACGTACCGTTACGCTGCAGCATATATTTGAGCGAAGCGAGTTTAAATTCAAAATTCTGGCATTGTAATAACCTGGGTACTTCTGTAAGCTATTGATGAGTGCAAGAAAATCCGAAATCGGCCGAGTATTCGCCGAGAAACAATTTAACATAAATCGTTTGCAAAATAATTTGAGTCACCCGTTGAGAGCTCCGCTCGCCTTCGGCTCGCTTCGCTCAATAATTATAATTATGAAGACAATGATATGATTATGAAGTATAATTACAATGGCGAAATCGATTCACTTGACTTTCAGGCTTATAATCAAATCTAGTCGTTAAATAA
The DNA here is from genome assembly GCA_963556515.1 of Nudaria mundana. NCBI lineage: Eukaryota > Metazoa > Arthropoda > Insecta > Lepidoptera > Erebidae > Nudaria > Nudaria mundana. The sequence goes on along the minus strand of OY748290.1, from coordinate 4,565,446 downwards.
TTAATGACACTATTGACATTGACATTGATGACACAATTTAAAATATTTACCTATGTTAATTAAATGGTAATCGATTATTGTCAATAATTTTGGGTAAGAAGTTCGATTTTTGCTGAGCGCGTGGCAGGTGGCTGTTTAGGTTACCTCTGGCGCTCCGCAAAAATCGGGTTTCTAGACTCTCATACCGAACAACGTTTCTTGTCCTGCACCTGGAGCTAGTTATTAGGAATAACTAGTTCTTCTGTGCAATCATGTATCAATAATCAAGCATTACCTTGACATTGGCGAATCACCGATAAATATCGATGGAGCCACGTTTTTAAAGAAAGAAGAAGAAGTCAATAATTTTGATTTATCGATTGATTGTTTGTAACTTCGAATGTTTATTATTCGTCACGAAATGTTTCTTAAACCCTCATTTTTTAACGGAGAAACTGTTAAATATAATTATTGTCAATGATTTAATATGTCAATAGGCCGATTACCCACTTAAAAATATTAATTAATTAAGTAGATATCTCTTTAGTTGTTATAATCATTTATTTACAATAACAATTACAATATACATAATTAATAGTAAAAACTATTTACATTACAAAATACCGTTTAAAAAATCCTCCGCGTCTTATTCCGATACTTATTCTTTGGGCCAGAAAATAGCCAGCTTCTGGTCCTGAGAAGCATCGATTAAGCGTTTACCTCTTTAGTTATGTTGAAAGCAATAATAATATAAAATAATAAACTTATTAATGCTAAAGTTGGCTGTGTTGTTTTAGGACTTACAGATAAAAAAACAATCTCTTTCAGGAAAAAAAAATTGTGTACCTACAATAGGTGATTTTATTTTTATCATAGACTGCTTTCGTTTTACTTTGTTGCGGTTATCTACGTATACCACAGTCTATACCGTCTACATAGGCATTACCTTTGAAGGCTTTGATGCTCCAAAGCCTTGAAGGCAAATTACCAAGAAAAAAAAATGTAATGTCAATATGCCGATGTAAAAAAAACAAAAGCGCTATTCAAAAGAAGAACACTGGCTGCGAGTTCGATTTTTGCTGAGCGCATGGCTGGTGGCTTTTTAGGTTACCTCTGACGCTCCGCAAAAATCGGGCTCCCAGATACTCACATACCGAACAACGTTTATTGGGTGAACCGATTTTGATTTTTTTTTAACTAGGAGCCGCTACTTCCTAAATGGTCTCATTCCGATAACTATTTGGTCCCATTTCGGTAGTTAGAAGTCGGTTGTTGTGTCAATTATTGACGTGTATTCGTGTATTTTATAATGAAATAACATGAACATAGTTTACGTAATGAACGCTGAACTTTTAATTCTTTTATTTCATCTTACAAATCAGTTTCTACCAATAAATCCGATAAGAATCTTGACCAAAGGTTAAAGTTTCATAGCAATTGTTAATGTAAGCTATGATTTGTCATAGTTTCAGTTAAATTAACCGTGGTTAATGTCATATTGTGAACGTACACGATAAACTGTAAGTTAACTTGCTGTAAAGACTTTCGAATGGTGTGTGCGTGAGAACCATTGCGTATTTCTTAACAAAAAGGTTAGCTTAACGTTTCTTATTGAAACGTTTGTGGCGCTTAATTTTATATGCACGGAATAAAGTTATGTATAGAATTACACACACACACTTACTCCTGGAAGGGGTAGACAGAGGCGGTTGTTACACCTACATTTCGACAGTTACTTTATTGTTGTCACATTATAGATGGCGACCCTATCATCGTTTCCGGGACTCATCATTCACCGAGCCTTTTCCCAACTCAGTTGGGGTCGGATTTCCAGTCTAACTGCGATTCGGCTGAACTTCGATATTTTCCGTGAAGCGACTACCATCTGACCTCCACATCCCATGGGCGATATCGAAGTTCTGTAGTTAGACTGGTCGGATTTTTGATTTAGGGCTCCAACTACCCCTAACGAATGCCATAGATGTTAGTATGAGAACCGGGACCGACGGCTTAACGTGCTCTCCGAGGCACGGAGGAGTCTCAATGTCTTAAGAAATGGTCACCCATCCTAAGACCAGCCTGAGTCGATGTTGCTTAACCTTTGCAATGTGTTAACATTGTCGGTTATCACTAGACCATGAGCCCCTCGTCGTTTCCGGGACTATTAGTATATATTTATCAGAGTCTAGCCCGTCTGTCAGGCAGACACCGAGAGTAGATGAGCATAACTGTGGTCTAAGAGATGTTTATAAAATTCGTAATCGAGTTGAATACAGTCGTACAGACTATTTGTACTGTCGATTGACGGCACTTGGTGGAATCTGCTCCACATATTGCACAAAAACACATATGTTTTTTCACTGTTATGATTTTATTTTCACTGGCCGGTTTCACCTCACGGCATCATCAGAGTTTTATACAAAATATATTTTAAATTCACATAAAAAAAAATCTTACTAATATCGTACGTAAGTATCGTACGACTTGAAACTCTCATCTCTGATGGACTCTCGTACTATTACATGGGACCAATAAAGGAGAATGCCAATTTTTGTATGGGGTTTGCTGTGGTTTGGGCCCATAATAAACCAATTTTATTTGGATTTTGAATGCTATTGTAAAAAGATTAATCGACATCTAAAAGTTTTGACATGCCCCCGCTGCCGTCATAAAATGGACCCACTTTTGGACATTCTACTTTATTGGTAAATTGTGGAACTATAATATTATTATGTATCTGCCTATATCTACGGGCGAACATGCGAGATTATATGTATTTATGACCACAAGTTATAATTTATTTGTCTCCTTATGCAAGAAGCATACAATTTCACTTTTCGTTACGGTTAATATCGATAATCGAATGGATCATAATCGATTCTAGTATCATTCGCCCCGAGCCCTTAAGATAGGGTTGTAGACATTCGATTACTATATAGTTATAATAAAATACAACCGATTCTTTTATATCTACAACTGAAAGCTTTAGAACAACTTTCTTTGACAAAATTTAACACACACTTGAATTTAAACTCTACGTCACAGTATGAAGGTTTAATAAAATTTTCCAATTGAATGTGCAGTCAAGAATCCGTCCAAAAAAAACCTCATCACAATCAATTTGTTCTCAATTACGCAGTCGGTAAATTCGTATGTTGTACAATAGAAATAATCGCTTATATAATGACCCTTTCTATAGAAAACATACTTCAACAGTTAAGATTTGATACGTATATTGTTATAGCTTTCAAATATAATTCGAAAAGAATTATAATAAAATGTCACAAAAAGTATTGTGAAATAGATAGCTGTCAATAGTTTTTTTTTTAGCACATTTTAACTGTCTTCCAGGGATTTCGATTTTTGCTGAGCGCGTGCCTGGTGTCTTTTTAGGTTCGCTCCGCAAAAATTGGGTTCCAGACACTCACATACCGAACAACGTTTCTTGTCCTGCACCTGGAGCTAGTTGACTGAAGGAGTGAAGCGACCGAAGTCTCCGTTTCAACTTGCAGACTGGGGAGATCTTCTTTCGTCTGTACCTATCTCTACATTTCTACATCTACGGGTTCTGTCAGATCATGTTTGCGGCCGTATTTATCAACCGATTTTCATGAAACTTTACACACACACTCCTTGCTTACAATGAATAACATGTGAATGATATTTTTTGGATTGGATGAAAAATGAATGAGTAATAAAGAAAATTGAAAAATAAATTTTCTAAACAAAGCTCCCGAAGTCTACGGTTCACAGAACCACTAGTTAGGAATAACTAGTTCTTCTGTGCGGGACTATCAACTAATCAAGCATTACCTTGATATTGGCGAAATCATCGATAAACATCGATGGAGCCAAGAAAAAAGAAGAACTGTAAAGAAAGAAGAAGAACTGTCTTCCAAAAAGGAGCAGGAGGTTCTCAATATGACTGTATTATTTATGTTTGTTACCTCATATCTTTTGGCTGGGTGAACTGATTTAATTTTTTTTATCATTGAAATCTGCTTCTTTCCGAGTCATTTCAATTTGGTCCAAATCCGACAATTATTTGGCTCATTTTGATAATTTGAAGTCGGTTTTTGTGTCAATATTTGACAAGTTTTTAAAACTCTCTACACTAATCTACACTTCTACATCTACACTACTATTATATACAGGAAAGATTTGTATTTTTGTGTGTATGTTTGTAATGAATAAACTCAAAAACTACTATTCTGATTTCAAAAATTCTTTCACCATTGGAAAGCTATATTCACCCTGAGTAACATAGGCTACTTATTTTATTGAACCGGGAACGAGTGAACTAAATCACGCGGGCGAAGCTGCGGCGATCAGCTAGTATTTTATAAAGGAAAGACTTGTAACCATGAACGATTAAAATTCAAAAATTGAGGACCAATTTAAAAACTTACCTATTACTCAAACAGAATGCTACTTTCGTATCAACTGCCTGACGTTATCCTAGTTATTATTCGGCGCAATCTCTTCCTCGTCCACACATCCCTCACGTCATCTTCTCAGTCACTCCTTTCCTTGTTATCTTTCACGCACTCCATACATCTTTCCTAGGGCCTATCTCTACTTCTAAAGCCTACATTCACCTTTGCACCTTCCTAACCTCATTACTTTCCTCTTTTCTCATAACACTAGTACGATGTCTTGCACGGTGCTTCGCGTCGCACCACGCCATAGGTTTTGACCTATAACTTTTGACCCCTTAGGGCTAGGTCAAATTTTCGATTTTTTGGCTTGCCTCCAGGTCGAGGGTTATCCATAGAGTCAACCATCATTGGAGCACAAGCAGTTCTCGAGAGCTAAGGGGGGACAAAAATTACATTCCCCATTTCTATATATAGATGTCCATACCATGACAAACACTCGCTTCTCAATTTTTGATTACTGAGTGCTGCGTTATTCTGTAGTAGGTAATTATCATAATAATGAAATAGTATAAAACAAAGTCGCTTCCGCTGTCTGTCCGTCCATATGTATGCTTAGATCTTTAAAATTACGCAACGGATTTTGATGCGGTTTTCACCAATGTATAGAGTGGTGCTCGAGGAAGGTTTTAGTATAAAATTTGTCCTGCGGGCGTCCGCTAGTACGCTTTATTTTGAAAAAAGAAATACCTAGGACAATTCACTAGTATTAAAAAGTACAAAACTAGTTGATATTAATAACTTTTTACATCACGACATTCTTTTTGTCGCTGACGTTACGGACACAAAATTATTGGACAATGTGTCACAGAATATGGAATAGTACTTACATACAGAACTTGCACTCCGACGTTAATTAAAGCACATTTTTTGTTTACATCGAACATCATTCGAACGTTAGGGTTGTTAGGACAAACCAGCATAGTTTGACCAATAATTATGACGTTAATGCCTCAATATCAACTCTATGGTCAATGCCGTGTCACAAACAAGAGACAACCCTTACGGACTTACAACTTCAAGTTGTCGCTGACGTCACGTATTTTTAGGTGAGTCGCGACGTCGCGATTGTTAGGCGGGTGACATATAATTGACATATTTTAATATAGCCATTTTTGGACAATTCGGACACTAATTTAAACAGTTGTTTTCTACAGCTGTAGACATAGGATCCTGTTTTCGGCTTCGCCCGCAAGGAGTTCTCGGATTAAAAAGACGTAGCCCTTCCTTTGTAATCACAAACAGACAACACATTTGAACTATACCTATGAAGTATGGTTGTCAGCTCTGGTACAGCCGTACCAGTAAGAGTAATAGACTCAGAAATGCAGTCAATGCACCATAGTACGCACGAAACAGCGACATCCACAGGGACCTAAACATGGATGACGTAGATACTGTTATACAAAAATATGCTGAAGCTCACCACAATAGACTTCACCATAACGTGAACGTCGAGGCTATACAGCTGCTAGACGTCCCTGAATTATTGAGAAGACTAAAACGGACCAAACCGTTCGAGTTAGTTTAGTGTTATAGTGATGAACTAAATAAATGTAGTGATAAGTGCTGCGATAAGAACACATGAACAAAGTGTCTTCGCCTTAACATACTCTAAAGGTGGATTTAAACCAAACGAACAAAGAGCTAAAGCTAGAACTAGAGCATTCTTTAGTGTAAACGAATACTCCTTTTTAGTAATTACATTATAATATCAACGAGCAAGAATGAGAACCGAGAACCTAGAAAGAGTGGGGATAGAATGAGCATTCGCTCGATGTAAATCCCTCTAGAATGCACAGTTGTTACAAGTGTAATTACATCATTAGTATACTAATCTGCTTGATAAAAATAAATCTTGAATTTGCAGCATGCTGTATGCGTATTCTATGGTATAACTATAATTACTATACTAAACTGGCCATACTCGTTTATATTGTACCTACTGCAGCACAATCGTTCCCTAGTAACGCAAGTTTTTCCTTAACCAGCAATATTTTTCACATCTACCCGCCTATTTTAATTAATATTGTGTGTCATCTGTAGGCCGAGGGATATTGTTTTATATAAGTACCTATTTTATGATATGAGTTTCAAATAATTGTGCCCTGTGGTGAATGTCTGCCTGTTGTCAGGACAAACCTGGAAAGGTTTTTTGGCAACTTTAATACTGAAACTGATAGTATGAATTTGTAAAATAAAATAAAATATTACATTCTAGTAGATTTGCAATTTTATTTTGCAATTAGTGAAGTGTTATTGGACACGATCTTAGTTATTGTTTACGCAGTATATTAGGTCATAACAAGTTAAGTACTCATTAGTCAATAGGCCAGATTGTAATATAATTAAGGTATTGTTTTAATACTCTAGTATCCCCGTATAAATCACCCGTTAAAAGCCATAAAAATACAAGTAATTTAGATACCATCTCAAAAGGCGGAGACCCATTCTCTAAGCAAAAGTTCGTCAGGAAGTTATCATTTATTAAAACTGAAGTACAAATTACAAAAGTCATTAAAAAAACAATTGGTAAACAGTCTAATGAGCGATTATGACGTTAAAAACGTACGTTTATTATCTATGGGCTGTTCTGTATCTAAATGGGAGTCGAAAACCGGAAGCAAAATCATCAGTTTAATAATTAGGGCTGTCAGTGATTATATTAATATTGTAAACTTTTTAGATTGATTTCGTTATGAAGTTTAATACTAAATTAATTTATTGTTCTGTATTACTGAAACATGCGTATATTCAGACGAGGAACGCCTGTTATCTAAAGGGGTAAGCAAAGGTAGCAATATACATACATATGTATAATGCCTGAATATTGATGCGATCTCTATTACATTTTGCACCATTAAAATTTATTATTAATAGGTATATACAAGGATCAGGAAAATTAAATTAAAAAAACCTATACAAACTACGAACTATACTATCTAAAACCAAAAACTAAAATAAATAAGCGGGAACAAATAAAGGCAAGCAAATATAGTAGTCTCAGCACTCAATATGAGTTCGTCGCATTTGGTGTCGAGACACTAGGTCCATGGGGCCACGATGCGCATCAGCTCTCCACGGAACTCAGCAAGCGTCTGAGGGAAGAGATTGGTGATCCTAGCGTAGGCAGCTTTCTCGCGCAAAGACTCTCATTGGCAATTCAGCGCGGGAATGCAACCTGTGTTATGGGCACTCTGCCTAAGTCTCCCTGCTTTACATATTTATTTTAGTTTTTAGTTAGTATAGTTTGTAGTTTGTTTAGTTTTTTTTTTATTTAATTTTCCTGTTCCTTGTACCTATTACATTTAGTGTTTTTCGACAAGTAGGTATTTTATGTGTTTCCGTAAGAATTGGGAATTCCATTCAGGCGGATCCAATTGCCATTTATAATAAAATTTCTCCTTGATGTTTAACAAAATATTAATTGACGTATCTCAGGACCGCTAAAATGAAGGGAAGAATTAGCAATGCCATAGAACGTGGCCATGTAGCTGCTAAAAACATTGCCAGTCCGTGACGAGGCGGACGATTTTTTCGACTACGCGTTGGAAGACTGATCATCATCCACCGAGCCTTTTCCCATCTCAGTTGGGGTCGGTATTCCAGTCTAACTGCGATGCGACTGAACTTCGATATTTTCCGTGAAGTGACTGCCATCGGACCTCCACAGCCCATGGTCGATATCGAAGATCTGTAGTTAAACCAGTCGGATTTTTATTTTTAGGGTGCCAAATACTCGTAACGACTGTTTTAACGTGCTATTCCGGAGCTCAATTCTCAATTTTATTTTTTATGTAATGTTTGTCCCCCCTTAGCTCTCGAGAACTGCTATATATCCTATGGCGTGGTGCAGCGCGAAGCACCGCGCAAGACACGGTACCCGTAAGAAATAGCCACCCATCCTAAGACCGGCCTGGCTAGATGTTGCTTAACTTTTGTTAACCTACTCGCCGCCCACTGGCAAAATTGATATTGAAGATATTTGAAGTCGTAGATTACAAGGCTAAAATTATGTTATTAAATAAACTTGGACATTCGACAACCCTACACAATATATTCTCACAAATCATTACCATCCTTTACTGTTACCCAGTTTGAACATTGAATAACAAACTCACTCAGTAATCAATGTAGGTATAGAGTAAATACTAGTATAGAATAGTACGTAATACCGAAACTTGTCAATTATACAGCCTGTCGGATAGAAAGCACACGATAGCCACGATTTACTCGTATTAAAATGATTTAATGATTGTATACCGCGTTGACGGGAAACCTCCCATTCGAATTTAACTTGTAATTTGTACTAGATATAATATGCGATTACTATAATTTTAATTATTCATACTTACCTAATACACACAGACACACACACACACATACACATATCACGCCTATATCCCCGAAGGGGTAGGCAGAGGCGCATTACACACCTACAAATTTGCCAGTATTTTTAGTCCCCGGGTCCCCGTTAAGTTCGTCACCGGGCCCTCTAAAAAGAGGGTTTTTTCTAAAATGCCCGATCTAACAAAATAAAATAAGCAGCAATATATTAATTTTAAAAACTAAATTTGAAACCCGTTGCCTTGCGGCGAAATGTTGATGAAAGGCAACAAAATCTTACGTGCCTGCCGCTGTGGCACAGCCAATTAAAGTCCTGGGCGTCTCGGATTATCCTACGGACCTATCCCTCGGACCTATCTCTCAAACTTACCTAATATCCCGCCTATATCCCCCAAAGAGTTATAAACCCACGTTTTGACGGAACTTTCGGTGGTATGGGCATATTACGTCTGTCTACCACTTAGGGGATACATTAGTGGTTTTGTGTGTGTAAGTTAAATATGTAGTAAACACTAGCAATATACATAGGCTCTGCTTGTTCTTCCGTATGATGATCACGGCTCATAGCATTTGCAACAGTGCCGAAATATCGGAAACTCAGCGATGTTAAAACTACTAACTATATCTTCTTCTTCTTCTGGTGTCGATGGGCAACACTATGATTATATTGTCTATCACTATGATTATTATTGTCTTGGCCCAGTGCTCTGCGACGAGAAATCGCAATTGGCCTCGCCTCGTACAGGTCATCTAAAGTGCATGACTCTGGGCAACACGGACATGAAATCATGTGGCTGATAGTTTGTGGTGATAAGCCACATTCACACTGGTTCTCTTTAGTGTCAATGTATATCTACGGTATGTCTACTAATGGTACTACTAATATTACTAGGTATGCAATGCATGTTGCTTTTGCAAAAAACTGAGCGACTTATTAAATTTTCGAACGACAACGATTAATTTTTTTTTGCTCAAACTTTTGTTCGAGAAAAAATCGAAAAGGGATTCGCCGGGACTTTCAATACTTGAATTTCGAAAATTCTATTCTACATGTGAAAATTTTACATTGGTTTCAATGGGACCATTGTTTTTTTCGGTGATTATTCCTCGATCGTATGTCCGATTTTCAATTTTTTTTTGTTCTAAAACACCCTCACGCCCCACGTTATCACTGTGGTAAGTTTGAAGGAGGTCGATTCAGGCGTTTAGGAGGAGTATGCAGACAAACTAAATACATGAGTCGCCTAAGATTGAGCTTTGCTCGCTTCGCTCGCTTCGCTCACTTCGCTCAATAAAGAGGAAATATTTGATTGTTGGTTTGCATTGAATAGCCTCCGTAACTACTTCACCGATTTTAAAATTTCATTCATGACGTAGGCTACATTTTATCCCGGTAATGTGTCCCCTTGAGAATTGGAAACGAGAAAACTTAATCACGCTGGCAAGAGTCGCGGTAATCATGATCATAATAGTGACCATGACAGTTTAAATATCTAAGTAAACTATGCTTGTATAAAATTTAATTTTAGTACCTACATTATGTAACAGTAATTAACTTAATGCTCTTGTAATATTAACTAACAAAATATATATCTTTACAAAATTCAATGTTACAATACCTGAATTATATAACCGTTTACCATTTAATAAGAATCATCAACGGTATTCAATTAAAATAACGCATTTGAAATATGTAGATACGTCTGTGTCATAAACAAATATTGGGAACGAATAACGTCATAAGTCATAACTAAGTCAATATTTTGATTATCATAGTTTGAATATAATTAGAATTTTAAATTAGGACAGGCTCAGTAGTCAGTCATTTAGGACATAGAATGTCCTAAATGACTGACTATTGTATGGTTAACTGTAATTAATATTGATTGACGATTCAACGTTCAGCCTAAACCGCTGATCGTAGAAACCTAAAACTTAGAGGCAGTGTTTATTATATGGCGTATACTTCCGATAAGAAAGGATTTTCCAAAATTCTACACCTGAAGGGGTGAAAACGGGGGGACAAAGTTTGTACGGAACAACGTGACACCTCAGAAACTACTGCACCGATTTTAAAATTTCTTTCGGTAACATAAAGCTACATTTTTAGCGAGTAACATAGGCTCTATAACACCACGACAGAGTTAATAGGAGCGGACCAGCATTGTGTGTAGACTATAACTTGTTGGACGTTAATAACCGCAATCTCTCAGAAATTGTCATTTGTGTAGGTTATTTTATTATCTACAATTTTGTACAAAACTATTTTTTGATATTTTACATATTATATATTCACTGTTTACTAGAAAAATAAAAAAAAGCAAAAATTTTCAACTATAACCTTGAATAACTTTTTTAGCACAAGTCGGATCGATGGGAACTTTTGATATTTGATTTATAATATAATGATTTACTTAATTTCCTGCACCACTTTGCAGCTCTATACGAATTAATGCAACCTTACAAATTTGTTCCGAATATTTTAACTGGATAACTCTGTTAGCTACCTGATTTGAGATTTCTTTTTGAGATATTTGGGTAGGACTCGGTAAAATAAAGCTACTTACGACAAATGAGCTTGCTGTTAATCAATATTTTTCAATGTTCTACGGCCCACGTACTATATTCATTTATTGCACTTTTTAAATAAAGAACTAAGTGAACTTTTTGATCATTTTCGATTCTTTTTTCGATGTTTTAGTCGATTAAATACGAAATACCAAAGTCAATACGTAATACTAGTAAATGCAGAAGTAAGCAAAATTGTATAAAAACATTTACAGAAAAAAAAAGTTTTCATCAGATCTCTTTTATAAACATCAAACTAAGGTTTTCTACCTTTGACGCTTGCATAAAATATTTTATTTTTAATTCATAGAGAAGAATAAAAAAATACTTCGACAACCATCGATCTTATTCTTTCTCTTTCTATTTTATTTAATACCCGATAACCAAATGATTGGCACGCGTCAGCTATAAATGCCTACAGATTATTAATCACTATCAATCAGGGGCCATCATTTGCGGAGAAAGGTGTTATGCAAACATATCAGTGTTTGTTAGTTATTATTTAAATGTTATCAATTATCTGTGAGGTCAAGGGTTAGGTCGTTTAGAGTCATGGTTGTATTTTAGATGGATTTGGGTGATAAGTTAAAGATGCATTTAATAAGCGGTTCTGTTTGATAGTTTATGAAGGTTACGTGAAGGTTATTTGTTAATTAAACACGATCCTATAATTGATAAAAAAAAATGTTTAAGTGGCGCCTTAAAAAACAGCTACCTACGAGAAACATGAGAGCGGCCGCGGTCTCGCGGAATTAAAAAAAATGCTACCTACGAGAATAAATTGTGACGTTTCAGTATTTTGTTGTATCTTATTAAATAAATAATAAATAAATATGTTTATACAATTCACACAACGCCACATTTTTTTAATAAATACATACCCATATTATACATAGGAAACATCCAGACTTCGGTACAAACGTATATGTCATCACACTAAGTATGTCCCAACCAGGAATCGAACCCGAGACTCCGGCGTCGAAAGCGGGTGCACTACCGACTACGTCATCGAAGCAGTAAAGTTATTCTTGGATGTATTATACACGTGTTCTAGTTCTAGTATCTAAATTTTTTTTTTTTCATGTGGCTTGGTAAGCCTTATTGTCCAGTCAAATTAGGTCGGAATTTTCGAAGAAAGCCCCTCACTTTTATAAATTTGTATGTATTTTGACTACTTAGGTACCTAAAAGTTCACTCAAATCCTACATAGAGTAGGGTGTTCGCGTTATTTAAAATCTCAGGGTGAAGTGTCACAAAAATTTTTTTTTTTTTGGAAATATAATATTTTCCTATGGGATTTTTGCAATTTGTATTTATCCATACAAGTTTGTAAGAGCTTTTTTTATACGATGTATCGCTTTCGAGATAGATAGCGGAAAACGCGCAAAATAAGTTAAGCTAAAGTTAAGACACTTTATTAAGTTCTATAATAGTTTATGGTTAACATGAAACTCTCTATACTCTATACCGACTCATGGGTCTTGACGCGGCCTTTGAATTAAGCTCTGTTCATACCTCTCGGATGTCCGCGCATTGACAGTAGACTTGCGATCTCTCATTGGCCGATTCATGAAATTACCAATGAGATTTTTGCGACTGGACTCGTCCAATGAGAGATCGCAAGTCTACTGTCTATGCGCGGACATCCGAGAGGCATGAACAGAGCTTAATTCAAAGGCCGCGTCAAGACCCATTAGTAAGTATAGAGTATAGAGTTGTGATATGTGAGTGATGGTACATAACAATACCATTGTATTGATGACAGATGCATGGATGGAGGCAAACGATCTTGTAACTAATAGGGGGCAAGCAGGGGTGATGGTAGAAACGAGATGACAACATAAGCTTTCGCCACAAGGATGGAATATTTTTATTAATGGTTTTTATTAGCACATCTTGAGGCGATTGCAAAAATGTATACAGCCACAATACGATTAAGTCAATACAACATTATGATTTTCTAAATGGTAATAAACAAAAAAGAGTTGTGTTACAATAAAATAAAACGTAATTATACTCGTAGCATTAACAATAAATATTTAATATGGTAAAAATAGTTAATATAACTTGCATAACCGCTCGCGCCGCCGTAACTTGTCAAATAATAAAATAACTTTACGGCGTTTCAAAAAAATATATGCGTAAAAAAATTAACTGAAGAAATTTAAAAACTGAATACTATTTTGTATGAAAAAATATAACTAATGACAAGGCGGTATGATGAAAAGACTTAGCCTGTCCTAAAAAAGTGCAAATGAAAAACAAAAATTTAAAAAATAGACCTAAAGCACTTAATACGTGATCAATCTGTTTCTATTGTTATAATTGTTTTATCTGAATATTTATTTGCTTTCCTCGTATTCGAAATGAAAAGTAGAGAGTGTAACTCGTGTGGAAACACCCGAAATGGGATGCTTTCATTCCTTGGTTAACAATCTACTGTTAAACAATCCAGGAATCCGTTGAAATATAAATCAACCGTTTAAGTGGAGTTAGGTGACAATCACACGTACAGAAGAGACATACTTATTATACGTGTAATTTTTGCTAATAACCTGTTGTAGGCGTCATACTCATCTCTGTCTACCTTTTCAGAGAAAAAGAAGTATTTCTTTTTTTATTTATTTATTCATTAACAATTTTTACATTATGTTTGAAATATTCTTAGCAATAAACATTTAACACATTCCATAATTTCAATAATAGTAAGCATGTCCGAAACATTACATTAAGCAACAGAAATCAAATTTGAAACAAAACATAACGAGATGTCACATTATAGGTCCTACATATCAGACCTACATCCCACAAAGAGAAAAAGAAGTTATAATATGGTATGTGATTGTATTGTAACTACGATGAGGCAGATAAGCCTGACAAAAAGCAAAAAGATGGCCGATCGAAAACCTTTAAATATCTAGCTTACATATTGTTTTTGAAACCAATTATTATTGCACACCAAAATCTTTTTCAGAATCAGTGTTATAGAAACAAAAAAGACAGCTAATAATAATACTACTTTCCCTTTCACACAAGATGGCATTTATGTATAGTATGGAATGTCATTGAACTTACCGTGAGAACTGATTTCGGCGCGAAGAGCATAAGTTTTTTTTATAATGATTTGGTCACCATAAGTAGACTGCAATAATACTCATTACATTACTGATTCTGAAATAATTTCGATGTTACTAAATGATCATTATAAAAATAAAGCCCATTCAATCCCAATCTTAAAAAAAAGACATTACATGCAGATAAAATTAAATTAAATTAGAATATTATACATAATCATAAATTCGCATTTTCCGTTTTTAAATTCAGTTTTTCAGCTTCGACCGAGTTACATCGGGCCGTGGTCACAGGCTGAACCGTGATGAATGATTAAAATGTTTTATTAATTTCTGTCTGGGGTCAAAGTATTGCTGATTTATAGGCAGTATTTCTTTTTCACTCAGTCAGCCTGTGACCACGGCCCGATGTAACTCGGTCGAAACGTCAAGCCAAACAGAAGGTAAATTACGCGTTTAATTGTGTATTAATTGACAGCATGTTTAAATAGCCTCAGTGTTAATAATGCATGCCTAAATCGGTGGGACATGTGTAACTTCAACATCATATATCAGCTAGACGTATTTATTATGTAACATGTTCAGATATAAAATTATTTGTTAATTAATAAAAAAAAAAGAAAAAAAAAACAACTGCTTTGATGGTGTGGTCGAGAGTGTATCGACTTTCGACTCGGGTTCTATTCCTGTGTCGAATCAAATATTTGTGTGATCCAAAAGTGTTTGTTTCGGAGTTTTGGTTTTTGCTATGTATGTATGTAAATTATAAGTATGTTTATCAGTTGTTTAGACCTCATAGCATACGCTTATATTAGCTTAATTTGAGCTAAATGACGTTGTGTAAGAACGTCCAAAACTATTGGACACACATTATTACACACTTATTTATTTATTATTATACATTACCGAGCTAAAAACATATTAGTAAAAGAATTTTACAAAAAACTTAAGTTCAAAGTAGTAACTAATTAAGTTACGAGTACATCAAAATTTAGCTGTCAACCTAATTTCTATTACCACACTATTGCATAAGAGCGAGATCGATTTAAACAATTGACAGTTCCTTCCGTTCTCCTTCGCCACGGGTGCGCTTGCGCAGAAGGCAACTACTAGATGAATGATTAAAATTTGTATTAATTACTGTCTGGGGTCAAAGTATTTATTGCTGATTCATCGGGCAGTATCTCTTTTAAATATATTATATTAAGATGTATTTAAGTAAAACATTTAGGTACTTTTAATGAGTACAAGTGATAAAAAGTAAGTAAGTAAGTAATGATAAAAAGTAAGTACATAATAAATCGTTTAAAGATTTTTCAATTTGTATTAATGAATTTATAATTTTAATTTTTTTTAATTTATTATTTTTATATTTTTAAAGAGCTCATTTACATATCAGAAACACGAACTACGGTGCGATAATAGGAATAGGTTTTTTCACTAAATGTATTTATATGAACTAATCACTACAAACCTATTATAAAACAAAGTAGCTACTTTCTATCTTTAAAACTACGCAACGGATTTTGATGCGGTTTTCTTGTGTACATAATTTTTCAACTGAGCGAAGCCGGGGGCGTACGCTAGTATTATATAAAGAAAATATTTCATTGTATATTTGCATTGGATAAGCTACAAAACCGTTTTCGACAATTCTTTCACAAATATGTGGGTTCCGTGCCAAAACGGCAAAAAAATCACGTTTGTTGTATGGGAGACCCCTTAAATATTTATTATATTCTGTTATTTAGTATTTGCTATTATAGAGGCAACAGAAATACATCATCTGTGAGAATAAGAACTTTTTAACTATCACCGTTCATGAGATACAGCCCAAGACAGATGGACTTCTACAACTTAACAAACAAATGGGATTTAGATGTAATTTTAGTAGATATAGGTAATGTATATGTGGTAACCGACAATATTAATACATTGCAAAGGTTAAGCAACATCAAGTCAGGTCGGTCTTAGGATGGGTGACCATTTCTAAAGACACTGAGACCCCTCCGTGCCTCGGAGAGCACGTTAAGCCGTCGGTCCCGGTTGTCATACGAACATCTATAGCAGTCGTTAGGGGTAGTTGGAGCCCTTAAAAATCCTCGCGGTCTAACTACAGAACTTCGATATCGCCCATGGGTTGTGAAGGTCAGATGGCAGTCGCTTCATGGAAAATATCGAAGTTCAGCCGAATCGCAGTTAGACTGGAAAGCCGACCCCAACTGAGTTGGGAAAAGGCTCGGTGAATGATGATAGGTAATGTATATATTTAGTTAGTTTGAATTGTAATATACGATATGATAAACAAACACACTATTCCACAAACACATTGTACCATTCCACAACTTTATTAATTTTCACGGACCGGTTTCGCTTTTCAGCATTATCAAAGGTTGGATGGAACCAGGCGTTACTCGGCGAAAATCCATGACAAAGCAAAAGTAAGTAAAATATTTTTAAAAAACACTTTAAACTTATTTTAAATTTCTTAATAGCACGGCTGTTCTCTCTGAGATAGTCTTGATAATGCTTCGTTTAGAGGCGAAACAATTGTCGACGTTTTGTTGTCTTTTTTAATCCTGCGAAAAATAGTGCTATTAAGAAATTTAAAATAAGTTTAAAGTGTTTTTTAAAAATATTTTACTTACCATTGCATTATCAAAGGTGTTTTACTTCACTGTCTAGAGTTTTAAATGGCTTGAAGATGTGTTAGACAGTGGAGTAATGCTGAAAAGCGAAACCGGTCAGTGAAAATAAATCTAATAAAGTTGTGGAATAGTGTACAATTGTGTTTGTTCATGTATTACTATATGTTCTACTAAGTGCCTACAATCGAAAGTATAAACTACAGATTGAATTGTATTATTTTATTATGTATCAATTATACATAATAAAACAATACAATTAAATCCGTAGTACAAACAAATAGTTTTAACATAGATTAAATTGATATAATTAATAACTATTTAGTAATATGCCACTATACCCAAATATACAGCATATTTCTATCATAGATTAGAATCTACATGGCTTTGATACATATAAAAGTAAGATAACAGTACGTAGACGTAATTTGGTTTAAAAAATTGCAAGAACCGGCTTCAATGCTCAGAGACCGTTAAGTTGAGTCAACAATTCATATATGTTTAATATAATGGTGCGTCATACGTACACTGCGTTTACGCAGCGACGTATCGGACGCTTCGCAGTCCCATTTTTACAACTTATTTCATTGACGCTCTGCTCCTATTGCGTGCTGTAATATAGCCTAATAACCTTCACAAAAACAGTTTTTCAATTTGAACTAGTGGCTTCTGAGTTTAGCGCGTGAAATCGGACCACGAACGAAGTTTCGAGATTCCTTAGCCTACAAAACTATCATGAAAGACCGGAACTGCATCTAAGATATCTTACGTGGTTTATGCCGCAGGGCAAAATCTTGTGCTAAATAAGTTCAACAGTCGTGACATAATTGATCTTTTGGTAAAATACCTTTCACACTACTAAGTGCCTTAGCGTTCCGACCTGTCTATAGATACCTTTACATCTTGACTTTGAGATAATTACGATAATTCACATGTATGTAACATTACGTCTACATTACGACATGATTGTGCCTTTCCATACATAAGCTATTGTTACTCATACAAAGGTCATAGCTTACTCGGGCTAATGACTTTATTTAGGTGAATTTATAGGGTGTTATTAACTTCATTTGGGCAATAAAGGTATTTATAATAAGTATCGTGGTCATTCACATTACTGTTAGAGTTATCGGGATATTTATCATGGAATGTTGTTTCTGATATTATGGCACAGTTGCGAAGGAATGTTCCTCCGTGATCATGGCGATTGCAACAGTGCCGAAATATCAGAAACTCGCTAAATACCTAACTCTTATTGATATTAATTTAAAGACAGTTAGATATCCGATCTAACTGTCTTTAAATTAATATCAATAAGAGTAAGACTATGTAAAATACTATTCATGAAAGACCTGGACGGTACCTATGTCTGTTCTACTATGAAAGCTGGGACAAGACGCCTTTTGTTATGGGACGCTACACGCATCGACACCTTCCAAGAACATCTGGACTTGGTGTGCCACCGATGCTGGTGCAGCGGAAGGCCTCAAATGGCGCTAATACCCTAATCTCTTTATGTTGATATTGATGTAATTTTGTAAGTGTAACAAGCTACTTATAAAAATTTCTTTGTACCTAACAATAAATAAATATTACATATTAAAAAAACAAATGAAATCTGGTAGACGACTACGTATTTCAGACGCTTGGAGATGAGGGTCAAGGGGTCTGATCAGTGCTTCTCAGAAGCAGAAAGCTTGTTAATTCCAGCTCAAAGTATTAAAATCGTCATACATTATAAAATGACTCACTTGTACAGATATTCCACAATTTCTTAATTATTAGTAGGACCCGACCGGTCCCGCTCTATGGCATCTTCAAAGGTGCTCCACACTTGAAATTGTGGAATATCTGTACAAGTGAGTCATTTCATAATGTATTACTATATGTTCCACCAAGTCCCGACAATCGAAAGCATAAATTAAAATCGTCATTTAAGGTAGTGCAGGCAGCATTCTTAGTCAGCACACACAGAATATTGTAAGAACTTAATTTATTTATTTACGTAAATAAATATCCTGAAGGCGACCAAAATGGAGTGATCTATGTTTCACTGAAAAACCATTTCCTAATAAGTTGAGGTTTATGACTGCATTAAAACTTCGAAACTGAAAGTGATTATGATTGTTACATCATTTCAAAGTGATTTACAAATATGTACGAGGTTTTATACCAACGTTATATTTAATTTTGTACAAAAATGAGTACAAAACGGAACTATAGATATAGGTAAAGAATTCATATTCGATAAAAATGGTACGGTTCTTGCATTCTTACACATTAAAGGTAAAAGATTAATTTATTATTTTTGACGGCTCACAAAAGTAACAAGGTCATGTGTGTTTTCTGTAAGATGACCAAGTATGGTTAGTAATTGAGTGAATGTATAATGTACAATATGACCTTGTGAAGGTCATAGACAAACGGTGTGGGTCAAGGTCATCGGAAACTGACCCGAGGTCTAAGAATATCCGTGTGATCTTCTTAGAATAGTTTTAAATGCCTTGCAATTCAAAATCCGATCCAATACAGAGTCCGAGACGCCCAGGACTTTAATTGGCTGTGCCACAGCGGCCGGCACGTAAGTTTTATTTCCTTTCATCAACATTTCATTTAAAGGCAACGTGTTTCAAATTTATAACATGAATTTAAAAAATTATAATAGAGCTGCTTATTTTATTACATTAATTCGGCCATTTTGGACATACCAAGTTCTAATTCAATTCTTATCGTAAGGTATTTGCTTATTATGGTGTCAAAGTTGATCAGTTGTCACCATGATAATAGATGGTCATTCCTATAGGATTACGAACAGAAAATACTTCAATAGGTCCACGACCACACATTTATAAGTTGTAGCAAACTTAAAACGAGGATTCACAAAGATCACTATACGCTAAGATTAGAGTAAGTGTGTACCTCTAGCTAGCTGCTAGAGTCAAGAGTTAGAAACTTAATCAATACGAGAACATACTAGTCTTGGCGTAACATAACATAAAATTGGTGGGATAAAACATTCTCAAACATAAGTGATGATGCATCACTTCTTCTCCTGCCGTGCCTTTTCCCATTTCATTTGGGGTCGACCCTCCTCGTTTTAAGGCGTCAAGACAGACTATTTTAGGTCTGGTCGTCAATTTGAGCCCGTTCCAAGTCCTTAGAAACGGTTGCACCACATGCCACGTCCTCTGCCTGATAGCTGGGCTTTCCTCACTACGTGCTATCGCCTCATCACAATGACATGTCCATACCAGCACAGACGGCTTTCGACCATCTTGTCTACGATGAACGCTATCTTAAAGGCTTGGCTATTGCATGCTTAGATCTTAAAAACTACGCAACGGATTTTGATGCAGTTTTCACCAATGGATGGTGATTGATGGAGAGTTGTTCTCGAGGAAGGTTTTTGTATATAATTTGTCAAGCGGGCGAAGCCGCGGGCGTCCGCTAGTCACTACACATTATAAAACAAAGTCGCTTCCGTCTGTATGTAAGCTTAGATCTTTAAAACTACGCAACGGATTTTGATGCGGTTTTCACCAATAGATAGAGTAATTCTCGAGGAAGGTTTTTGTATATAATTTGTCAAGCGAGCGAAGCCGTGGGCTAAGTAAATTGCACTCAAATGGAAAGAATAGTGGTGCAAGTGGATATTATTTTTAATAAAGTTAATTTATAAAATGTCAGTATGTACAGTACAGTACATAATTATGTTATCTGTAGTAATAATACTTATTATAAAACTGCGATTGAATCGGTATTACATTCATATAGCGGGAAATTGCGTAATTTGGAACATATTTTTGTGAGAATTGGGCTACTTGAGGATCGATATGATATAATATCATAATGATTAATCGATTTTGTAGAATGTCAACAGTTAATTTCCTTAGAGTGTGAAAATAAGTAGGTGAAAGACACTTTAAAAATTGAAACAGCAACCGACTTTAAACTACCGAAATGGGACCAAATAGTTATCGGAATGGGACCAAATTGAAATGGGACAATTTGGGAAGTAGTAGCTTCCAATAGAAAAATTCAAAATCGGTTCACCCAGTCCCAGTGAGGTAACAAATATAAAAAAAAAAGGAATATTTTAATATTTCATGCAAATGTATATATTATTAATTATAATTGAAAAACGCGACAGACGGACAGACGGACAGACAAATTGTCGTATTAAATATATAGACGCTTAGATCAAAAATACCTAGATTACCGATCAGTGCTTTAAAAACGGCACCACTTCACATCGGTCATTGCACACTTGGGCGCTTCTGCCGCGCGCCGTACTAAGTTCCTATTCTCCTTGCTGACTCTCGAGGGATGCGACAACG
Organism: Nudaria mundana; assembly: GCA_963556515.1. NCBI lineage: Eukaryota > Metazoa > Arthropoda > Insecta > Lepidoptera > Erebidae > Nudaria > Nudaria mundana. The sequence continues at coordinate 4,544,063 of OY748290.1, read as the reverse complement.
GCGCTGAACATTGATGCTTTTGTATTATTTATTATTAATTATTTCTATGTCAACCATCAATGTACAATCTTGTTTATTTTATAGATGGTATTTGTTATAATTACCATGACTATATAGTATTTGATATTCCACGTTGTATTTAGCCCCATTTGACGGTCACTGCTGGTCATGGGGCTCCCCCAAAGAGGGGGGGGGGGAGGGATTCAGCCTACATATACCACCACGCTGGCCAGACGGGGTTGGTATAGGGTGCAGTGTCGAGTATTTCTAATATTTTTTTCTAAATACGTACTAAATAGAGGGAGATAATATATAAAATACCCAAACTTCGAAACAAAAATTTGTGGACCTCACATAATTAGGCTGTATAATTTATTTATAGATTATATTATTTTTGTTTCAGGTACTAATTGAAAATAACCGTACAACATTGAAAGCCACCAGTAAGATATTTAAGTTATACTTACCTTATATTATATTCTTTAATTACCAACCAATATTCAATACTTACCATAATAAATACTGTATTAAAAGATCGTGAAGAGGCCAACTATAATGTTTTTTTAATTATCTACTTGGTGTCCCGGCGCACTCCGTTCCTCCTCAAATTAAGAAAAAAAACCTTCCATGAACTTCTACGTATATTTCAAGATCTATATTAGCCAAATCGGTTCAGCCGTTCTCAAGTTTTAGCTAGACAAACGAACAGCAAAGAAGATAAAAGATAGATTTACCATGTATTGTATCGAGTTTCCGATATTTCGGCATTGTTGCAAACGCCCGCAATGATCATGAAAAAGCTCTCTACAATACAATCATGGTAAACTAATTATCCCGAAAACTCTGATACTTAAGCTAAAACTTATGTAATTGACCGTTATAAGTGACTGTTTTATTTTTATATTTCTTCTTATATATCATCTATATCATACATATATGTTATATATAAAAGGCCAGGTCAAGAGTACCGATAACAGGAGAGCGTGCATGAAGATAGTTATGAAAGTGGAAGAAGCGAAGGGAGTATGCCAGGATCGTAGCAAGTGAAATTCCACTTTCCAGTCTCTGCCTACCCCATGGGAAAGACCGACCATATGTATGTATGTTCATTCTTATGAATTGTGCCTGTCGGCGCCGGCGCCGTTGATCGTTTTGGGTTGTTACGGAAAACCAGATCTACTGGGGCAACGTGCTCACCTAAGTACATGCTAAGTGCCATCCCACATTTTGTGCATTTTTCATTTTACGGTAGGATTAATATACATACATACATATAATGTACTCATTCATGATCGATTTTAATATTATTCTATGTGGGTGGGTAGTTTAAGTATTTCCTGCCATGTCATATGTCACACGTCACCACTGACACACGTTATCCTGCTCCTGTGACGATCGTTGCCATAGACAATAAAGTGTAAAATACTATTTGTCATTTTTGTTGCTTGCAAAAATAGTCAACAGGAATGGCACCGGAGCTTGCATTTTTAGTTCTCGTAAATCTTTAAAATTTTAACTTAACTATGAATATTTAAATCTAGCCATAAATAATGAAGTTATTTTCCAGACTAGAACTTTCAAGCTCCAATATTATTTAAAAAAAAGTAAAATACGATTGCATGTAAACGTCTTACACTTAAATGTAAACCGTATCGCACATGAAATTGTGTTCAATTTAAATAGTAAGTATAATTATAATTTTAATAGTAGCTCTTAGTAAAAACCCTTCACAAAACGGATTGCAATGTTAGACTGCACGCAAATTCAGAAAGTTTGATTGATGATGGCGGCGGTAGATATGCATTGTTTAAAAAGTCTATGTGCTTGGGTTTTTGCGGAGCGTGTGCCTGTTTGCCTTTTAGGTTACCTCTGGCGCTGGGCAAAAATCCAGGCCCAAACGCTCAGTTGCAATACCGAACAACGTTTCCTTGTCCCGCACCGCGAACTAGTTCAGAGTAACTATATAGTTCTTCTGTGTGGGAAAAATCAAGCATTACCTTGACATTGGCGAAATCATCGAGGAATATCGATGGAGTCACGTTTTTAAAAAAAGAAGAAGAAGGCATTCAATTATTAGATATTACTAGCTGTCCCGGTGAACTTCGTAACGCATTTTTTTTCATAGGAACTGGCGTGACCAAGGGAAATAGGGACTATTAAAAAATTGGGGTTTGGTGATAGAAGGGTGAAAATGTAGAGTTGTATGTATTTTTATGCCACAATATCAAAAAACACTTAATCCCCCAGTCAAATTGACTCGGTTTTGGGGGACAAATAAATTTTTTACTTGTATATTCCTGTAATTAATAAATAAATAAATAAAAAATAATTTTGGGGTATGAAAAATAGTAGTCTATTCTCAGACTTACTGAATATGCATATAAAATTTCATAAAAACCGTGGAGCCGTTTCGGAGGAGTATGGTAACTAACACTGTGACACGAGAATTATATACACCGTGAAAGTACCTTTCATCGTGTATATAAGATTATTTCCAATTTAAGTAATTACGATGCGGCTCCTCACTCCACACACACATAACCCATTAGTGATATTATATTATATTTGACTGCCTCGGTGGCGCAGTGGTATGAGTGTGCAACTGCCGTCCCTGAGGTCCCAGGTTCGATTCCGGGTCGAATCAAATTATTTGTGCGATCCACAAATGTTTGTTTCGGAGTTTGGGTATTTTCTATGTACAATATGTATATATGTATTTAGAAATATATAAGTATGTTTATCAGTCGTCTAGATTCTATAGCACAAGCTTATATAAGCTTAATTTGGGCTAGATGACATTGACATTAAAAGACATTAAAACGTCGACATATATTTCGCCTCTACACGAGGCATTTTCAAGACTGTCTCAGAGAGAACAGCTTGGCTGTTTTATTTGAAAAAGTTTGAACATCATACTTACCATTGCTTTATTTATTTATTTATTCTGTACTTAGTTAGACCAGTCGGATTTTCGTTTAAATACGTCCATATTTTGCCAGTCACTCCCTTGATCCCTCGTAATAAGGGGCTAGCCTATTGACGTTTCCGAGGACTGGTTTATAACAAACATCCTACAAGAATTTCATTCATAAACCACATCGTGTTACAATACCGACTAGAATTCCATGAAAATTCAAACATATTACGCATATATCCCCGAGGGAGAAGGCAGAGACACCCAAAATTTCCCATAAGTAACCGAGTACAATCTTATATATGTAAATTAAAATGAATTGCCGTTCGTTCGTCTCGATAAAACTACTTCCTCGTTAACACTATGTTTTGGGTCTTCTGCTTAGTTCTGTTGCCTGATAGGTATTATTATTCTTATTATCTATGTACATTGCATGCCTACAAGCAGAACGTATTTCCAGTGGCGCCCGGCGCGGCGGTGTGTGTACCTACTTATGTAAACTGTTCAACAATAAAATGATTGATTGATTGAAAACTCTGGAATGCCTGGACCGATTTGGCTAGTTTTGGTCTTGAAATATTCCTATATAGAAGTCCAGGAAAGGTTTAACAGTAAAATTTCAGGCGGTACGAAGTTCGCCGGGACAGCTAGTATTCAATATAAAAACAATGACAATTCTGTAATCTGAACTTAAATTTCAACAGCTAGGCCTTACATACTCAGAAAGTCTACAGTCCAGTTATGTCTTTTCATAGACATAACTGGATAATAACTATTACAGTTATACCGACGTAAAGTTCTAATTAGGACCGACGTTAATCTGGGAAGTACTAAAACTCAACGTGCTTTATAAATGACCTATAGATGCCCTCTTTGGTAAAGCCTTCCACATATGACACAATCGGAACTGCACCAAGCCACCAAGTCCTGTTACTCAAAACAATGGTTCCCACGAGGTTAGACTAGCTGCATGCGAACAGGGTTGGCATGCGTCCGGAATTTTACCGACATGATAGTTATTGGAATGTGACAAAGAATCAAATTTATTAATCATATAGGTCACAGAGGACTCTTATGCAAGTCATTAAGAGTGAATCTACATGTACATTTACTGCCAGATTCGCAAAGCAACAAGTAGAGCCTGTGAGTAAGAATCTGGCACAAAATCTCACGGCCACTTTTTTTCAAAATGCAATTACAAAGTTGTTATTAAAACGAAACGATAGAATCCAAGTAATAAGTGTAGTCAACTAACTGTGCAGGACTAAATTTAAGTTTCCCAAAATCAAAACCTGACAGGTTTTCTAAGGACCATAAATGTACCGTATGTACAGTAGATAGCTCATTTGGTTGAGTAATAGACAGTAAAGTAGCTGGTTTAGGATAGAAGTTTGATAAAAGTTAGTATTAGCACAGATATAGTCAATGCCTGCGATTTTACTCTGCAATGTGACGTGCGTATTCGGGGCTGCGATAGTAAATGCAACTCGATATAAAATTATTCGTTGTGCCGTCAGCAATTGTACGGGTTCTTACAGACTTTGGCATTCTTCAACATTCTATGGGAATTTGCTTCGTATTGCTTCTCTGGCAGCCCTAAATACGAGTAATAACCACAAGTTCCCATACCAAGTTAATAGTGAACAATAAAGCTGTTGCGTTTTTGCAAGTCTGTGGCGATCCTAATCTCCATGTAATTTCCTTATTCTTGCTAATTACTGGTGTTTATGACATTCATTCTGTGATGTAAATATTTAATGAAAGACTTTCCGAATTGATAAGTAATTTAAGTAGTTTAAATACTGTATAATACACAGGTGAGGTCGACAAAAGAGGTCGGCAAAAGATAGACATAGTAATATTTTACGAGTGACTTTTTTAATATAAAGTTCTCAAATATTGAATGGAATCAGGCGTTACCTCGCGAATGTCCATGATAAAACAATGGTAAATATGATGTTTAATTTTTAAAAAATAATAGCATAAATTCCGCTCCAAACAAACGTTATAAACGTCGACATATGTTTCGACGTTTGTCGACGTTTACGACGTTGTCGACGCTGTTCTTTTTGAGACAGTCTTGATAATTAATGCCTCGTGTAGAGGTGAAAAAATTAAACATTATATTTAAATAATTTTTTTTTTTTAATTTTTTAATTTATTTATTTGTCGTGCAATGTGAAAACGCCCATTTTTGGAAGGAAATCCCGTACCTTTTATTTTTAATTCCGCGAGACCGCGGCCGCTCCCATGTCCATTGCTGCGGGCGTCTCTGGTACGCACCAGAAGGTATTTCCAGTGGCGCCCGGCGGACAAACCCGTACCCTTAACTAAACAATTCTCCAAGGTTAGAACTATATGAATTAATACTGTGTAATCATCACCACCGGTCCTCAATCCCCATAAAAGTTCCACGAATAAAACATAAACAGCTATAAGGAGACGGAAACGCCACATAAGTTACATATAAGGCTATAACTAACGGGCCGTTCCCATTCAAGGGATAATTTCGATGACACACGATAAGATTTGTTCACGACTAACCTTTTACACATACATTATAATCACCTCTGTTCATAATATGTAGGTAACCATTAAACATTATCTGCAAACATTCTATTTACTAAATTTTTACATAATATATTTATATGTAATTTGTTAAATACCGCTAATACTAAGTAAAGGTGGGCGTCAACATAACTGTAACACCACAAAATGAAAGGATAATATTGCAAGTCCTTGAATGTGCCGGCCGGCGAGGTCGGTGACCGTGCGTGTGATACCAACCAATATGGCGTAACATTTTGAACTTCGAAGTAGGTATTCTCAAACACAGCTACAGAATAAATAATATATTGAATACATTACATTGATGTTCTCGATTTGTGTTGGGTTTCGACTGTTTTATAGATATTAACTTACGTAGACAAGTACATAAAATCACAACTCTTTCTCTCTCTTGAGGCAAACAGACGCTAATTGCTTCCTTAACTTAATTAAAAACAAACTATACCTAATTTAAAACTAAACCGGGAAACCATTGCTGACACAATATTTGACGTAACACAATTATTATTGTGTACAAAATGACTTCCACAAAGCACTAAAAGCTTACCATAATAGAAGTTCTGTGATAGAAAGTTGAAGGCAAGTCACGACACAGGGAAAATCGCACAGACCAAATTGCATACTATGCATTTTGTGCATAATTGCAAGTAATAAGTAATGTCACATCACTAAACGGAGTCAATAGTTCAGGCATGTTCAATTTTAAATTACGAACAGTTCAACATTGTTTCTTTTTGGTAATTTATGAAGACCGGAACCGGTTTGAGAGAGAGTGCTAGTTTATTTCAATTCAATTTTCAATTTGAAATTTCGAACAGTTCAATTTTGTTTTTTTTATTTATTGACAATAATGAGAATTGTAAGCCAAAAAGCCAGGATTTACTTTTTTTCACATTTTATGGACCCAGTGACACTCAGAAGATAAATACCTTTCATATGAGACCCCATTCGTCGACATCCATCCAGTCGTTAGGCCTGTAGACGGGAACAAAGAAACATACATACATACGCGCGAAACACATACTCGCTGACACAGTCGGGTAATAAATAAGTACAAATGACAGAACAAAATTAAAATTTAAGTGGGGCTCTCATACAACATAGATCCTTTTGCCGTCTTTTACTCTGATGTTAACCCAAGTTGGGTCACCCACTAGTATTTAATTTATTGTATATGGATCGATCTATTATTCTGACACCAAAGATATTTTTAATCGAAGTCTATAAATATGTATGTATAATAGATTATATTTAAAAATATTTATTTTGGTTTGAACACATGTTTCTAATGCAGTAATAGATATTATAGTTTCCATAAAAAATCCCGACAATCACGTTAGATGATGTATGACATGCAATTTGTAACAATACCTTTAATGAAAATGAATCATCTAACTCATATTATGTAAAAACATGTGTATAAATCTTGCATAAGTTCTAATGATGATAATGATGTATCGATGACATACTATTAAGTTCGCGCTTTTTTGTGACATTGACGTTTTTATTATTTCTTTTACGTCAAGATGACAATGACATTATACTGTATTGACAGGTAAGATTTTTTTTTCGTAAATATTATTGTTGTTAGTTACTATAGCACAGAAAAGCATTAAACACGAATTTTATGGAACGATTTTAACTTGACAGGTGCAAATTAGCAGGCATACACTATTATTGCAACGGAAATTTATAATAGGTACCGGAATATTAGACATCATAATATGATTTTCGAAAGGTACTTAGAATCAAAAATACAAAAAAAAAATCATCTGCATGTAAGCTACGTTACATATTTATTTTCAAAGTCTCAATCCTTCTCGACGACAGCCTCCTCCTTCGAGGTCTCTAACTCATAAAGGGCTTAAGGCGAGGACCAAATTTTCATATACTCAATCACAAGCCAAAAAAAGTTGGCAATTTTTCTTCGCTCTGGTCTTAAAGGAAATTAGGTCTAGGAACATGCTTTTAGAGATTTCAATACTCAAAAGTAAGTAAATAAATACCAAAAGTAGTATTTGCACGCAATGGAAGATTATTTCTATGTAAGTAGTTACATATATTAAGTGTCATAGTTTAAAAAAAATATCCACACATTAAGTCCATCTTAGTAACCATAACATTTCTCACGTAATAATTTGAACTATACTTTCGTTTCCTCAAAAGGCTCCTTGCCAGTTTACACGGAATATTATGCTAACTAATCGTGCGATCGTCGATAAGCGTATAATGAGTGAGTGAATGAGTGAATGGTTGAATGAGTGTGGCGAGACATGCGATTACTTTACCTACACCTAGCTAACGACAGGCTCGGTGTGAAAATTATAGGGTTTTGAAGTACGAACTATTATAGTAGTTACTGCTTCGATTAAATATGTCTTTGAATATCGATGAGGTACTCTACTAGCTTTCTCGTTACCAATTCTCATGGTAACATTACTGGGATAAAAAGTAACTTATACCACTCACGGATAACGCAGCTACATATTCGTAAAAGAATTTTCTGAATATAATCTGTGGTTTCAAAGATTACATAAAAACTAATTTTACCACTTTATAATATTAGTAGACACAGAAAGGATATTGGGAACGATATTGTTTCCAATGTCTACTAATCTATCGTCACAACAAACGTGATTTTTTATAGTTAATGGTACGGAACCCTTCGTGCGTAAGTCTGATTTTTTTTGGGTTCCGTACGTCAAAAGGAAAATACGGCACCCTTATCACTTTGTGGTCCGTCTGTCCGTCTGCCAAAACCCTTTTTCTCAGGAACGCGGAGGTGGTATCAAACTAACATTCATATCAAATAGGTACTCAGGACTACTATCTCTTGGAACTGTGAAAAAATCAAACTTCTAAGCCAACGCAATCAAAAGATACAGCCGTTTATGCTGCAAATTTTGACACTTGCAAGGTAATCAAACCTACAGGGTAAACTTTTAAGTTTGTATGAAAACCTCAGTGCGAAATTGCACGCACTTGCCTGGTTGTTTTTTAATTTCAATAGCTTTGTTTAGGTCTATTGTGACGGCTAAAGGGAAAGTTTAAAATATAATACCTATGTATCTATTTCCATAACATCTCTCTAATAGTTCTCATTAGAAGAACGCAACTAATAATGACTATCTTCAAACGTGCACGATTCATCATCAAAACTTTTCTATTATTACACCAAAAACACTTTCGTCATTAACCTTTCTAGTTGCCTTCAGGCCAAGTGATGATCATCACGCTATTTTATAAGGTGATATAAAAATGAGATGATAAAATATTTCAATTATATAACTGTTAGTATTAGTTTTTTAGCAGTTTTAGTTCAGTCATCTGGACATTTTTTATATGAAATGTTTTCCGCATGAAAGCGAAAGCCATTGCGTAATTGTTTCAATGGTACAAGGAGGCGCTGGACTCGGCCCACAGGCCAGCGTCTCTAGAGATCGAGGCGCAGCGGTCCCAACTCCCCCAGAATGTCATGGAGACATGGAGGGTGCGCCTTGAGCAACCAAGGTCGGAAAACACCACCGTGTCGGGGCGGTGAGACCGATCATGGAGGAGTGGCTGCAGAGGTGGCACGGTGACCTCACGTATCGCGCGTCACAGATCGTAAGTATTTGTACCACATCCATCATGAGGTCACGCCCCAGTGTCAACACTGCAAGGCCTCCGGCGAAGACACAGCATGGGCGAGTCAGCTGGCGTGGACACCTTCTCGCTGGAGGCCATATAAATATCCTGTCAACTGCCAGGATTTTAATTCATGCAAAGATGCTAAAAAATATATTCTTAAATTAAAAGTACATACATAATGGAACGAATTTTCATTTGAAAACGGAATATATTTTATTTTCTACTTTTGTATTTGGCTGTAAACAATGTAATATCTCTTGTGTTCACGGAAATGCGTTTGAAAAGTTGCCAAACACTGGCGCCTTTGTGAAAGAAAAATGGCGGCTGTTCACATATTTGCAATATGCGACCTGTTAGTTTTACAACATTTTAAAATGATAAATTATTTTTAGTGTTTTGACAAATACTAAAAATGCGAATTCAAAGTTAAAATGCAGTTTTACGAAGAATATAGATTATTAGTTCATGTATGATTTTATTAAGAGAATTCTAACTGTTGTTTCATTATATTTGTCATATGTGTACATATGTGTACATTCTGCTCCAAAATTACCGTTTATTAAACCAATTAAGGAAATGGACGTTTTGGGAAAGTAGACGATTTGGAAAATGGACAGATCAGGAAAACTAAGTGGACCGATTGAGAAGGTAGACGGTTTAGGAAAGTGGACCGATTGGTAAAGTAGACCGATTGTTCCTAACCGAGAGTTTTATTGCCAGGTTCTTTCTCTCGGTTCTACTTATTGCTTTGGGAATCTGGCAGTACATGTAAATATAGAAGCAATGACATTTTTTATTTTAAGTACTTACTGATGTTTGTAAGAGCCATTTAGTGACCTATACAAATAAATAAATCATTTCATTTCATTTCATTTCATTGCTAAAGGAAACAATCCCTTGAGTGGTTTACTTGTATTTGACAAGGAAGGAAAGAATGTGTTTTGAATATAAACATCTACATTTTTTTAATAAACAAAAACTTTCATTTCAAAGGTACTTATGACGACCAATCAAGTATGACAGAATAGACACTATAGGCACAGAATAGGGAATAGTACTTACATACAGAACTTGCACTCCGACTTTAATTAAAGCACATTCTTTTGTTTACAGAGAACATCATTCGAACGTTACGGTTGTCCACTAAAGTAAAATATATATCGCCATAATTTGACCAATAATTATGACGTTAATACCTCAATATCAACTCTATAGTCAATGCCGTGTCAGAAACAAGAGACAACCCTTACTGATTTACAACTTCAAGTTGTTGTTGACGTCACGTATTTTTTGCGGTTTTTAGGCGAGTGACATAGGCCTGCTATAGATTCGATTTGGACCGTAAATTTCTAGTATTTTAAAAATTGTTGGTGGTTAAAGACGTCAGAGAGATAAAAACGTCAGACAGCTTTAGATACATTATGTTTTAGACTATTTTGTTTAGACTGTTCTTGTTCTTTGTTTAGACTGTTGTTGTTTTAGACTATTTTGTTTAGACTGTTCTTGTTCTTTGTTTAGACTGTTGTTGTTTTAGACTATTTTGTTTAGACTGTTCTTGTTCTTTGTTTAGACTGTTGTTGTTTTAGACTATTTTGTTTAGACTGTTCTTAATCTAAATTGGCATACTTATATACTTATGCTGTTTTTTTTTCAATTGTTACTCGAACTTATTTTAATAAAACATCGTATTTATTACAGCTTGTTAACAATTTTATATATTAATATAAAACGATAAACATGTGACATTTATGTATGTCATAGAAACATAAATGTAATCATAAACATTGAACGAGTTTAACGACTTGACAACTGTATCGATCAGTGAATTAAAGTTATTAACATAACTAGCGGTCGCCTGCGCGTGCACCCGCTTGAAAAATTAGATACACAAAAATCTTCCTCGAGACTAGTTTTAAAGATCTACGCATACATACAGAACGCTGCATGTATGCGTAGATCTTTAAAACTACGCAACGGATTTTGATCTAGTTTTCACCAATGGATAGAGTGGTTCTCGAAGAAGGTTTTAGTATCTATATAATTTGTAAAACGGGCGAAGCCGCGGGCGTCCTCTAGATATGTATAATACGGATTTCATTACCATTTATTTCAATAGTCCGAGACGCCCAGGACTTTAATTGGCTGTGCCATAGTGGCTGGCACGTAAGATTTTGTTTCCTTTCATCAACATTTAATCGCAAGGCTTCATTTTTTTTTCAAAATTACAATAAAGCTGCTACCTTTTAATAAATTCTTTTGGCCGTTTTGGACATAACCCATTTTCTAGAGTGCCCGGTGACGGCAATAGGCTTGCCCCCTATAACGTGGAACATAAAATACTGACTTTTTAGATCGAATTACTTCTTCGTCGTAGTAGAGTACCTAGTTCAGTAAGATCTGCTGAGTTGGAAACTATACAGGGTTACCAGGTAAGTCGTGCGAACCCCGTTCAGGGGTGGTAGTTCCCACCATTTCTGACAAATTTCACCTTGGGCCCCTGCCCCCCAACCTAACCCTTTTCCAGTTATAAGGCTTTGAAGATTTTTTTGAAAAAAATGCCGATTTCTTGTCTATTGGCCCATCTTTTTCGTTTATTTTTGTTAAAATTTTTATTTTTATACGATTTTTGTGTAGCATATTAGTTTCTTCATCATTATGAAAAATAAAATTAGAGTTACCTCAACCAAATGGGTCGTAGATAGAAGATTGATAGTTATAGCATCAATAAAAAATCAGTACAAATCAAACTTCAACCAGCAATAGTAAAAAAAAAATCTATCACACCTAGACTGCAGACACGCTTCAAATATATACGTTTCATTAGCTATTCAACAAGGTATAACAAGCTACGCTGCTATTGGAAGTCTTGGAATAATCTTCGATAAAAGTCTTAAAAGTAGACCGTACTATTTTACTATTTTTCAACGTATCTGCGTCATTATCAGATACTATTGGTCTACCCAAGTCTGATCCGTCGCCTTGAAATACAGCCAGTCTCTCTGAGTCGCTGGTAAACTCTGTCGAACACAGCATGATCTGGTGCACGGCGATTTGGAAAACGCAATATGTATTCAGCACGAGTATGTGTGGATACACAATTACGGTACCCGTAACAGATCAACATATCAGCATATTCCTCGTTCGTGAAGGTCGCCATCTTCAACAGTTCCAAATCACAAGCACAAATCAGAGTTCAGTTTACAAGCAGGGTCAACCCTTGGAGGACAATTGAGGCAGTAACCTAACTGGGTAGCTTTTATCAAAGTTTTTATCCAAGACCTTCAAAAGTAGCCTTGCTTGTTATACCTTGTTGAATAGCAAATGAAACGTGTCTGCAGCCTAGGTGTCATAGATTTTTTTTTTTACTTATTTTATTGCTGGTTGAAGTTTGATTTGTACTGATTTTTTATTGATGCTATAATTATCAATCTTCTATCTACAACCCATTTAGTTGAGGTAACTCGAATTTTATTTTTCATAATAATGAAGAAACTAATCTGCTACACAAAAATCGTATAAAAATAAAAATTAGAACAAAAATAAACGAAAAAGATAGGCCAATAGACAAGAAATCGGCATTTAAAAAAAAAAATCTTCAAAGCCTTATAACTTGAAAAGGGTTAGGTTGGGGGGCAGGGGTCCAAGGTGAAATTTGTCAGAAATGGTGGGAACTACTACCCCTGAACGGGGTTCGCACGACTTACCAGGTAACCCTGTATATATTTAAATTAAGCTATAGGTATGTACCCTTGGTTTTATAATTGATTCGAATCGTTACTGTCTAGATAATAGGATATCCTAGTTTAGCTTTAATGCATTTAATGAGTGTCTATAGATGGAAACTAGTACCTAATATACATAAGTACTCATTAATATATTTTATAAGCAGCGAAGTATGCTAACTTTTTCTTATATAATTTTACAATATGAATCACAAAAACTATGACGACGACGCCGTAAGTCACACAATGTGATCACAAAATTAGATGTCTTGGGCTAGTGGTGTATTTGTCAGTTGGTAGAACGTTTCTCCTGGAAAGGGACAGTCGTTGGTTCTAAGTACTTATTGTTGCGCCGCCGGGCACCACTGGAAATGCCCATGACCGCGGCCGCTCTAAAGTCCGTTCCGGGCGTCTCTGGTTCACACGCAGAAGGTATTTCCAGTGGCGCCCGGCGGACTTTGACCACCACTGTGTGAACGAACGTGAGAGCGGCCGCAGCCTCTCGTAAAAAAAAACTTATTGTAGCGAATAAGTAACGTTTTTTGATAAACATACCTTTTTGAGGAGGATGTTAATTCGACTGTATGTTTTTTTTTCTTTTTTTTTAATGTTTGTTACCTTATATATCTGGTGGGCGAACCGATTTTGATTTTTTTTAAATTAAAGCTACTACTTTCCAAGTGAACCCATTTTAATTTGGTCCAATTCCGACAATTAAACGCAGTTGCCCGAAATAACTTTTAATGGTACCCCTGTCATATTAAGCGATACTGTCAGAAACTTGGGTATCTTTATTGATCAGACATTATCCTGGGACCATCAACTACAGGTGGTTAGACGCAAAATATTTGCGGCTACGGGATCACTAAGAGGATTGCGAATGCTGCTTCCAATGGCCACCAAAACTGCGCTGGCACAATCGTTATTGCTCCCAATCCTTGATTACGCTGATGTCAGCTATCTTGATCTCACAGAGGAGCAATTTGATAAGCTTGAACGACTCCAAAATGTTTGTATTAGATTCATATTTGGTCTTCGCAAATATTTTCAGGTATCAGGATTCCGCAAAACGCTTAAGTGGCTCTCAATTCGCCTTCGCCGGAATACTCATATCCTAGCTCTATTATACAGTATACTGTTCAATCCTTGTACTCCCCGATATCTTAAAGAACGATTTAAGTCCCTACATGACACACATTCGAGGTCTCTAAAGTCATCAGAAAATTTAATGCTGGAAATGCCAATGCATTCCTCAAGATTCTCTGACAAATCCTTCACTGTTCAAGCAGTTCGTCTGTGGAATGCTTAAAATATTTTTATCTATCTTCCTCTAATTAGTGCTATTTGTTTCTATAGTAATATTTTGTGTATAATAATAATTTAAAGTTAGCATATCATATTATTGTTACTATATTCTATTGAATTACATATATATATACTTGTTTCTCCTGATTATTATTCATTTACATAGAGACATAGAGTATTGAACATTTTGCTCTCTTCTTAAATCCTATTAATTTATTATTTTTAAATATAATTATACTAGTGGTCGCCCGCGACTTCGTCCTCGTGGTAATTTAGATTTTTTCCCGTTCCCGTCGCGCCGCGTCATAATTTGAACAATTCACACAATATCTTTATAAATTGTAGCCTATGTGTTATTCTGATGTATGAGCTATATTATTGTAAAGTTTCATTAAAATCCATTCAATAGTTTTTACGTGAAAGAGTAACAAACATCCATCCATCCATACATGCATACATACATACATACATACTCACAAACTTTCGTGTTTATAATATTAGTAGGATTACATTGTACACAGCCCCTATCATTTCTTGTAACTTTCATTCCATCCTAAGATTGCCTGGAAGAGATTGCTCTTTAGCAATAAGGCCGTCTGTTGTACATTATATTTTTTAAGACTTGTCATAAACTATTTGTTTCTCTATTGTGTACAATAAAGAGTATTTACTTAATTAGGTACTTACAATTATTTGGCCCCATTTCGGTAATTTGAAGTCGGTTGTTGTATTAATTTTTGACGTTTCTTTTATTTCTATAAAACTAGTAATAAGTAAGTATTGTGCATGAGTAACATTTTATGATTTTTTTTTACGACTTGACTAGGTAGGTTACGTATTATGCACTTATGGTAAACATATTCTTGACAAGAAACAATTTAGCAGGTACTTTCTTCTTTAAAAGGTGTGGCTCCATCGTGCGTCAATGATTTTGCCAATGTCAAGGTAATGCGTTATTTGATAGCACAGAAGAACTAATTACTAGAACTAGTTCACTAGTTGTCCTACACACGGAAACGTTGTTCGGTATTGCAATTGAGTGTCTGGACCTGGGTTTTTGCCCAGTGCCTGAGGTAACCTAAAAGACTACCAGCCACGCGCTCGCCAAAAACCTTAGTTCCAGTTCCTCCGTTAATTATTGTTCTCCTCCTGACGGTTTTTTACTAATTCTGACAGTATTCACTTTGGTAAACAACCGTTTCACTGAACCTATCGCCAGGCCTTATGTCGCTCGCCTAACAACCGCAAAAAATACGTGACGTCAGCGACAACTTGAAGTTGTAAATCAGTAAGGGTTGTCTCTTGTTTGTGATACGGCATTGACCAAAGAGTTGATATTGAGGCATTAACGTCATAATTATTGGTGAAATTATGCTGGTATATATTTTACTTTACTGGACAACCCTAACGTTCGAATGAAAGATAAATGTGCCTTAATTAACGTCGGAGTGCAAGTTCTGTATGTAAGTACTATTCCCTATTCTGTGCCTATACCTACCACATACTTTTCCCGTTCGCTAAACACTTTAAAATCAAATTTTGACCTTAAATAAGGTTACATGATGTTAATTTTTTAATGTTGTAAATGTGACGTTTTAAAAACATTCAGTGCGCTATACAACCACAACTTTGCTAACCACAACGTTTTTTTTGAGTGGTTTGTAAATTAAAAGCGACGGTTTTAATATTTATTAGTGAAATATGAAAAGTTGGACACTTAGCACGTATAATTTTGTAGTTTTATTTCTTACCGTATTTGGAAATCAACAATTGATATAATATGCAATATTCTAGGTCAATGTACAACGTAATAATGACCAAGCGAGCGAAGCATCTACTTTTCGAGACTAGACAATAATTTTGCTTTCGTCCGTCTGTCTGTATACATGTTCCAGAGTAGCGGCATCGTATGTTATTCAATCTCCACGAAACTTGGCACAAATTAGTGATCTTTAATATCAAACACTTTTTTTATCGTTATAATAAAAAAAAAAATACGTACGACTGAAATATTCGTTGCGCCTGTTTAAAAGTGTGAATAATTTAATATCCGAGTGGTATAATATAATTATACTTTGTAACACACTGTAATTAGCTAAACGTCGAGTAGTTTTAAGGCGGTCATTAATTGCCACGAGTTCGAGATACATTGGCGTACCGAACAGTCTCGAACTCTCGACTTAGACTTTCTAGTATGCATACAACGAGCGAGCGAGCAAGTCCGTAGAAATTAAGTGCTCCATTGGCAGTTTAGACTGTAGGCTTGCGGTACCACACGGCGGATTTAGGATCCTAGGTCCCGTGTGTTGTGAAGAGAGATATAATTGGTTGAGAGAAATATGCATTCCCTAAAAGAGCCACTGGCAAGTAGGAGTTTGCATCTCTCGTGATTCGACTCGTATAACCTATTGGTTTGAACCAATTAAGAAGTTGAGGTAGGTTTATTTGTTGGCAAGGTCGTTGACGTACCATCAGGCTTTGCTTACCAATGTATAACGGGCTGTCATTGTGAAGAATGCAGCAAAGTTTTGCCACAATTAACTGGCCGACTCACTCATACACAGAAGCCTATTGCCGTTACCAGCCGACTTTGGCCGCCTATGAGACCGTATACCTAGGCGGCCAAAGTCCTCGTCACGGTTGGCTCGGGTATTATCTCGCGTGAGTGAATCTGCATGCTTGCAACCCTTCTGCCGTCTCGCCTACTTCTATAAAGACGGTAGGTAGCCCGCCGTCCTTAGGCCCAGATCATGGAGGTGATGAGTCTGCGGCGCCATGGCCACCGACTTCTTAACTCAGCGGGGAGGATACGCTCCTTCTTACTCTCGGCCGCCTCCTTCGCGAGCATGACCTGCTCGCAGAAGAACACGATCGCGTTCCAACTGCTCCCGCTAGAGACCATGGCACGAAGCCTGGTCTCGCGGTGATACTCACATGTCTACTACAGTCTCTGAGTCCGGGCACAAAACAAATTCGCCTAGAAACAGCCACGTTAATTTGTATACAGTTAGTTGTTTTTGTTTTGAGGTCAGTCAACGGATTGAATTATTTATTTAATGATAAACAGCATATATAGAGTATGAAGTATACATTTAATTTCATAATAGATAGGTTTCTGTAACACATTGTTATGTAATTATTATAATTACAAACTCACTCACGCTTTGTTTTTGTTTCTTTTATTGGCGGAAGTTAATAAGTTTTGTATTTCGTGTTGCTTTGTGTTCTTTCTGTTTTGAGATAGGTTTACTTTTTAGTTCATTGTATAAGGAAAATTAAGGTTCACATGACGTTTGGCCTAATATTATAACATTGAGGTGGTTCTTTTTCAACTAACAACGTACAAAATGATTTCTTTTTTCTTATTGATGGATAGCCCATATATCGAGGAAGGCTTGAGGTTGCATAACATCACGCTGCGACCAATAGTTGCGGAGTAATACTGAAAAATGTTGTATAACGGGGAAAAGGAATTCCGTTGCAATGAATTCCATTGGGTTGCAGAAAAAAACGCTTAAACTCGAAATTTATTGAACCTAATTCAAAAATTCTTTCACCGTTTGTATATTTATTTTATATCTATATTTTTACTAGAAAAAAAATACTACGAAATTACGATTAAAAAAGGTTCCAAAGAAAAATAATTTGGATACCTTTTCCTTGATATTCCTGTTCATCACCCTTCCGATGTTCATCACCCTTCCGATCAATACGAATATCTAACAAATACTCGAGACAAAAACCGCACTTTAAGGGTCCAGTATATTAGTCACTTAAAGCTTCTGTGTTTGACAGATAGGGTGCAACCCTCAAACATCCAGCACTATCAGATCCCCCATTATTCATCCGCATGATATACTTTGGAGAGCCTATTGAGCTCTTTGTTTTCTGGATGCTGTGAAAGGTGACGTTAGAAATATTTGATGAGCCGTTTATTTTAAAGCTGTGGTCGATAATTGTTCTGAATTTGAAATTGAATTCGAAATTATTTGAGCGTGTTTTGATTTAAACTGACATTTATATAGAGGGTTAAATTTTGAGTGTGTTTTTGACAAATTAATTGACTATTCTACTCAATTGATTTTGACGATTCCAACATTTAACGTAATTGATGGTTCTGGTCTCTTTTCTGGTATTATTGTCATTGGTGGGACTAAAAATACTGGCAAATTGTGGGTGTGGAAGGCACCTCTGCCGACCCCTTCGGGATATAGGCGTGATATGTGTCTGTCTGTCTGTCATTATCAGCCTATCACTGCTGAGCATAGGTCTCTTCTATTAGTTTCCAGTGTGACCGGTCCATTGCCAACTGCATCTAACGAGACCCAGGGTTATTCTCACTAGGATATCACCAACAAACTAAGATCGGGCGTTAATATAACCACGAGGTTGGCTTGGACCTGATCTTTGTGAGACTTTTTGCACTCGCTTGAAAAGTAAATTCAAAATTAACTTCTATATTCGTATTTGTCTGAGAGATCTAGTTCGCACAAGCTCTGCTTAGCATGAGGCTAGATAGCGTTAATTAACTGTCATAAAAACATTCTGAATGAAATTACTTACAATACAAATCATCAAACACTAATTACGTAAACCCATTTTTAACACAATCACTTTTGGCTTAGTTGGAGGGGCTCATAGGAAAACTAGTATTTCTAGCACCCTGGGGTTATTCTTTAGGTACCCGGGCCCGGGGCGTCCATTTTCGTACATAAGAGCGGCGTATAAAAAAAGTGTAACTGCGATTTCTAGTCTATATAAATAAAAATGAATCGCCTATCTTTTGTCTCGCGAAAGCTCTGGAATGCCTGGAATGGACCGATTTGGCTAGTATTAGTCTTAAAGTATTCTTGAAAGTGCAGGGAAGGTTTAAAAGTAAAATTTCAGACGGTACGAAATTCGCCGGGATGCCTAGTATATTTTAAAAACATCGTTAAACTCACTGGCGTATCCATGTAATTCCTCACGGCACTGTTATAACTGAGAGGATAATAAAATTAGGCGCTCCGCGGACAGCACAGACTTAACTTATTAGCGGTGAACGGCACAGAATGTACAGCATATTAATGGAGTTTACTCTGTTAATTGGTGTCTGCTATCGTATTTAACTTGAAATACATACACAAAGAAATACATTACATTCCAAATCAAGTAACATTGCTTGAGTATGCCAAACTTTTTAAATATTTTACAATACAATTCGGAAAAATAGATTCTTTTGAAATAAATGGTGCCTTTGTACTGTTTATACCTCATCGTTTATTTTCTCGGGTTTATGTAAAACTAGCTGTCCCGACGAACTTCGTACCGCATTAATTTTTTACGTCACAACTTTTTTTTTTCAAAAGATCCTTTCCCTTATAATAACGAACACA
Source organism: Nudaria mundana (assembly GCA_963556515.1). Taxonomy (NCBI): domain Eukaryota; kingdom Metazoa; phylum Arthropoda; class Insecta; order Lepidoptera; family Erebidae; genus Nudaria; species Nudaria mundana. Next base: position 4,524,549 of record OY748290.1, on the reverse strand, counting down.
AAAAAAAAAGGATTAGCGAAATCGGTCCAGCCGTTCTCGGGCCTCTAATCTCTTAACCAACACGACTTTGTTTTTGATATAGATCACTAGCAAAGAGCAGTGCAACTCTGCTTATCCCTACTAGGGATTAATTTTGGGGCTAACTATCTAATATAGTATGATTATAAGATACTAATATTATAAAAAGGAAAAATTTAATTATTTGTTATAATTAACTCCGAAACTAATGAACCGATTTTAAAAACTCTTTCACTAATAAGTAACTACATTATCCCTGTGTGATTTAGGCTACTTTTTTTCCCGGTAAGGGGTTCCCATGGAAACTGGGAATAAGAAAACCATAGATGCTATAAAATTCTTAAGATTTTCCGTCGATACTGCCGTATGTGGCGGAAGATTAATTACATCGCGGATACGGGCCGCTTCATCCATCTTTGTAATGTTAGCACCTGATTGGGAGTCCCTTGTCCGAGGGACTTCCGAGGGAGGTTCGGCTCAAGAGGGTTAACTTATTGACCGAGCGAGCGGAGCGTCTATATTTCCAGAACTTTCTGTACAACTTAGCTTTCGTCTTACCGTCTGTAGGTATGTGTCCCGGGCTAGAGATTACACTTTTGATCGGATCTGAACGAAATATGGTGCTAGTGTTCCTTATTAAATTATATTAAAAATCATTTAGGTATTTCAAGTACCAAGACCCATAAGAATTAACACATTAAGTGGAATATCACATTCCATTACATTATTTCACATTCAATTAATATTTAACAGTCAATTAACTACGTTACTAAGTTCAGAACAGTATGTAATTGAAATCAAATCAAATTCAAATATCTTTATTCATGTAGGTCACAAAGTAACACTTATGAACGTCAAAAAAGAAAATGCTTCTACATTTACATTTACCGCCAGATTCGCAAGGAAATAAGTAGAGCCTGTGAGGAAAGAACCTGGCAAGAAAAACTCACGGCCACTCTTTTTTTTTTTAGTAATTAAAGTAATAGTAATTGTGTGAAGACTGTGAAGCCGCATCAAAATCGTGTACAAAGATAGACAACTATGAAAAATTACCTAAAATTTTTGTGTTTTATTAATCTTTTCACACTACCTATGTCACAGAATATAATAAATAGTACAAGTACTGTGTTATACTACAGCTTATTAGTAGATAAATATTGTAAGGTCAAATCTATCAAGTTGCTAGAATAGTCTAGTCACTTTTACCTACCAACTGTTCACTTCATTACGAGTTTCTGCAGACACCAACTAAAATGCTGAATACAAATCGATGCGGCTCGCCGACGTAACCATACTACATTAAACTTACTTAATACTCGGTTTAAATAGAAAATACAATTTACACACACACGTGCACACACAAGTGAACACACAAGTCAAACTTTGTATTTTACACTGAGTATGTCATGGGGACAAATTTTGAAGATACGACGATGACAACTCCCTCTGTGTCTGGGTTCTCGCCTAAACCATATAGGTAACAAATTTTGATGAATTTAGATTGAACCTAAAAATAGGCTTATACAGAGATATAATCACGCCAATATCACCGGGTAGGCATTGCACAATTGATCATTGTACGAGTATAATCTGAGCAGACGCAGTTGCGGGCAGAAGTTAGGTAGTTTAATAACGCTTAGCTTATATGTTAGCTAGAATGAATTATGAATTAATGATGATACTATTAAGTAGTATTTGCAATAATAATTGTCCTAATTTGAAACACATTGTTTCATTCTATTAAAGAGAAAATACAGTGGTATAAAGCTTTAAATTCACATAAAAACGTACCAAAGTATTCGCTGACCCGTAAGCCAATAACAAGTTATCGAAGCAATCGCCGTACGTTCCGACTGATTGGACCCAACACTACCATTGTAACTCGAGTCGAAGGCGATAAAATGGTACTACAAGAGAAATAGCTAGGAAACAAATTAGTTCAGTTTCAATTTATGATTTTTATTGAGGCCAGTGAACTTATGCATGTAAAGTTGTTAGCGAGGAAACAAACCGTTGAGACTTGAGTAGGAACCTACTTTATATTGAATGTCTTTAAAAATGTTTTGTAATATTTTTCTTGTGAATAACTTCAAGATTATTCATTGCAGTTGTGTAGAAGCCTTTTCCTGCACTACTGACATATGTGTATGAAATACATTAACTATATTGTACACCATATACAAACATGCACTCTTTCTCTATAAACTATTAGTGTGCGTAACCTTTCATACCTGCCTCATAGGTGCTCCTCTTTGCCGCTGCCTAGTTGACTTATCTTTATTACACAAATGCTAATGTTCAGAAATTTCCAGTAAATGTTGTAACAAGTTCAAGTGTTTGATCAAAAACCTGGCTTATGATTACTCCAAGTAAACATTTGAGTCTTTATCCCGTTTTTTAATTAAAAACCTGATTCTGACCTCATCATAATACTGCGGAATATACAGCTACAAAGTTACATATTCCCACGAACTCGATGACTCACTCGAATTACCGAAGTCGATTGAGTCGATTTTCTGTAGTAATTTATCGGCCATAGACAACCCGATTGGCTTTTTCGCCCGCCCGAAACTGCAGTTGTATTGGCAAATTTATTGGCAGAAACTATCTGCAATTTAGAAGCGGCCGAATCAATTTGGCTTGGTTGATATTGATAACGATTGCCTTGATCAAAATGTTCATGGTCTGTTCTGTGCACAAGGTTTTTATGGTTTGCTGAACTGATTTTTTTAAAGAGCACTCTTTACTCTTTTACAGTGATTACATTGGGCACAAGACATCTTTATTATTGACGCCTGTATTTTATTACCAATGGGTTGTGGTGGACAGAAACCCGTTCCTTCAAGGAAGATATCGAAGGTCAGCCAACCGCATCGAAGTTGGAAAGCTGACCCCAACTGGGTTCGGAAAAGACTCCGTGGATGATGATTATTGAAGGTTGTAGTACTTACTTGATACTTGAGTATTTTGGACTCAAATTATTAACAAACACTTAAAACATGATAATATTATCATCAGGCAATAATCCACAAACCCACGTTTCACCTCACATCATCATCAGAGAATCTCTGATGATGATGTGAGGTGAAACCGGGCACTAAAAATAAAAATTATACCAGTGGAATAGTATATGTGTTTTTGTGCAATATATTATTAAAGGCTCAGCTTATTTTGAGACTATAGTTTTATAGAAATGTACAAACAACATAGTAAGTATTGAAAATACTATTTACACTAACTTAAAATTATACTAAACACATTAAAATCTACACTATAGGCGTCAAAGAACTCCTCCGCCTCGTCGCCGACTGGCAGCATTGCCACGTTATATGGCAATGCTTATTCTTTGAGCTAAAAATTAACCAGCTAGGTCTTGAGAAGAGTCGATCAAGTAATTGTATTTGTTTTAGATGAATAAATGCATGTTGCTCGGAATACAGAGATTCTATTTAGTGATATATAACATTTTTACATTGTAACAGGTTAATGTATTTTCTTTAGTATTCGGTAACGGCAATAGGCTTGCCACCTACGAAGTGGGACCAACAAAATTACTGCCAAATTGTGAGTGTGTAATGCATCTCTGCATACCCGTTCGGGGATGCTGGCGTGGTCATGTATCTTCTTTTTCTTAGTCGTACACTCTTGGCAGAGTGGTCGTGGCTGTGAATGGACTAGGAAGTCCATTCACAGCCACGACCACTCTGCCAAGCCACTCTCTATCCTTACTAGGATGCCCCGTCACTCCCCTCGGCAAAGGCGGCTGCACGTCGAGCGATGTGCCTCCACTTCTGCCTTTGACTTGCACTGCGAGCACATTCCACCGCGGTTAATTGCGTAGTGGATCTGATGAGGTCAATCCAGCGGTTTGGGGACCGACCACGTGGTCTTGTGCCCTCCACGCGCCCTTGCACGACCTCTCCTTTCTAGTAATATGTCCAAAGAACGAGAAGATAGACGAAGAAGGTGTCTGAATAAATGTATAGGTATTATAAAATAAAATAAAAGAAAAGCAATAATAACAATGTCAATTGAAAATGCATCTTATAGGTTGCGCTCATTTTCTTCAGAGTGGCCTTAAGGAGCTATCACAATTGGCAGACCTGTCTGTTTAAATCTCCATTATAGATGTAGTATGACACAATAGAGCTATGTGAATAGTTATTGCATCTTATGTCCCACTTCTAAGAAGAATTACCTACTTAATGTCTTAAAGCTTGTTTGTTTTTCGGGTGAACGCATACAACCAATAGGAACGAAGCAGCAATGGAAAATGGTTGCAAATAAAAAAAAATCTTTTACAGAATTCACTTTTTAAACTGTTTAAACGGTTAAAGATACGGAATAATTCTCTACGAAGCATGACACAAGGATATTTGGGATGTAAAAATTCCAAACGAACAACGTCGCCTCCATCTAATAGAACACAAAGATAAAACACAAAGCCGCACTAAATATTGACATATCAATATCAGAATACAAATTTAGTAATTAAATTTGCTATCAATCAGGAGTCACATTCAGGTGTAAACGTTCTCTTAGATTGCAACACACTTCACTCACTACTCAATTAATCGTCCAACATGTTTACCGATTTAACCAATGCGATTGTTGACAGTCATAAAAAATGTATTTAGTCATCATTATAAGCTAGATTAGATTAATCACTAACTTTCTGCTTAAACATTATATAAGTGTTTTTGCAATGATGAATTGTGGGTTTTTGTAGCATTCTAAATCAATCTTAATTAGAACACAGCTTCTAATTTGACCTCATTCGAATAACAAAAGACATTTACCGAATACTGAATACTAACTTGTTCTTTTTTTAAAAACGTGGCTCCATCGATGTTCATCGATGATTTCGCCAATATCAAGGTAATGCTTGATTAGTTGATAGTCCCGCACAGAAGAACTAGTTATTCCTAACTAGCTGCAGGATAAGAAACGTTCAGAATGTGAGTGTCTGGGAACCCGATTTTTGCGGAGCGCCAGAGGTAACCTAAAAAGCCACCTGCCACGCGCTCAGCATAAATAGAACTCTTTCGGCCGTAAGATTTAGAAATTTGTTCGAAATTCGTTACAACCTAAAACGACGAGTATATTAGCATAATTAATCAATATACAACTTTCAAAGTTTCAGTTGAAAGTTTTACACAGAAAAAAATTTAAATCTTAGTTTATAATTTCAATTGTCGGCACTGGGTACAATCTATATTATCTATAGCCATACCATAAATCTGACTCCACACCAATCCCCTGGTTCCCATTCGGATTTTTGTCCACACTGATCCTTAGGGGAGCCATTTGGAACTTTAATGTTGCGTTGCCAAAGTTGGTCGTACTTAAGATCCGTGTGTATCGATATCAACCAATCCACGAGTTTTATTATGTAAGATGCCTTTTGACCTGAAATAATTAGACATCAGGGTGGCACTTGGTAGCTAGAGACAGTTCTTACAGACAGTGTGCTCAAGTCTACGTTCGCTGTTGTATACGACTGTGTCTATTACAGCTACTTAATTTTAGATTAGCCTTTGATTGAGGCTGTATTTGTATCCGGTATTATGTACAATGATATGTTTGTTTAGTAATCTTGTATTTGTTAGTGCTTCTTTAGCGGACAAGGGGTCACGATCCTCCAAAAAGCCGCAATCGCTGTTTGTAGGAAGGTTTAATGGCTTTCAAATGAAGATCTCCTTTTCCTATCCTAGTTTTCTAGTGTAAACTAGAGAAATATTAAAGAAATAAATCATCCACCGAGCGTTTTCTAAAACCAGTTGGGGTCGGTTTTTTAATTTAATTATATATTTACTCCATTGAAAAATGTAACCCCCGGGGCTCAAACTAAACCGACCGACCGAGTCTCGGGATCAATTTCCGGGTCGAATCAAACATTTGTGTGATCCACAAATGTTTTTTTCGGAGTTTGGGTGTTTTCTATGTATAGTTTATTTGACAGCCCTTTATAGCCGAGAATACGCCTGGCAAATGATTTGTGGCTGAATTTTCGTGTTTATAATTTTTATTTTTTAAATGCACTTCAAGTTGTGAAGCTTAGAATTCAATGAAATAACTACTATAATATTTATTACATTGTAGACAAATATTGGTAACTGTAAGATAAGTCTTTAATGTATTTTACTGAAAAGATGTTTAATAATGTTGACCTTATTTCAAACAGCAATCTATATCAAGTAAAAGATGACAAATAAATAAAACATTTTGGGCATTCTTACACAACGTCATCTAGTCCAAAATAAGCTAGTAATAAAATATAAGTTTGTGCTATGAGTGGGATACATAGAAAACACCCAAACTCCGTATCGTACTCGTGTATCTATATATAGAAATGGGGAATGTATTTGTCCCCCCTTAGCTCTCGAGAACTGCTTATGCTCCAATGATGGTTGACCCCTCTATGGATAGCCCTCGATCTGGAGGCAAGCCAAAAAATCGAAAAATTGACCTAGCCCTAAGAGGTCAAAAGTTAAAGTCCAAAACCTATGGCGTGGTGCGGCGCGAAGCACCGCGCAAGACACCATACTAGTGTATTTAGAAATATATGAGTATGTTTATCAGTTGCCAGATCCCATAGCGCAAGCTTATAGTTTAGTACCTAGATGACGTTGTGTGAGAGTGTCCAAAAATATTTATTTATTACCCACAACTTTAATTTCATTCAAACACAGTAAAAATCAAGTTTTAAATGTATTATGGTGTAGGACTATTAATGACGGACATTTCATACAAATTTGATATCAAACCATTGTTATGAAATTTAATTATTTGTAAACTATTCTATTCTTTTCTATTTCTTGATTCAACAATGAACTCAATTATCCCAATTGTAAAACTAAATCTAATAACAAAACCATACATCATACAATCAAGGGGTCAGGTTTGACATAGTTTATAGTTTATTTGACAGCCCTTTATAGCCGAGAATACGCCTGGCAAATGATTTGTGGCTGAATTTTCGTGTTTATAATTTTTATTTTTTAAATTCACTTCAGTTTGTGAAGTTTAGAATTCAATGAAATAACTACTACAATATTTATTACATTGTAGACAAATATTGGTAACTGTAAGATAAGTCTTTAATGTATTTTACTGAAAAGATGTTTAATAATGTTGACCTTATTTCAAACAGCAATCTATATCAAGTAAAAGATGACAAATAAATAAAACATTTTGGGCATTCTTACACAACGTCATCTAGTCCAAATTAAGCTAGTAATAAAATATAAGTTTGTGCTATGAGTGGGATATAGACGACTAATAAACATACTTATTATACTGATGACAGTGTTTTATAAAAAAAAAACTTCGCTTTAATTTTTTTTTTTATTAATTTATTTATTTCAGTCTACAAATAGAAAAGTTACAGTTGGTGTAAACTTATTCTACGGCCCATGATCTTATTCACGGATATTACAAAATGTATATTAGTGATAGTATCTTAAGACTATTGTTAGTACACACTATCGCACTTCGGTCTTTTTGCGTACCAGTGGTAGCGATCCGCGGAAGCGACGGAACACCACGCCCTGTGGCCAGAGGGGTTCCTCCATGACGAGGCTCAGACTAGTGTTGGGCACTCGCACCACGAACGACAGGAAACTGACGTTACGGCTCGCCTCCAACAGCTACACTCTCGGCGTGAAGTTGGCCTTCTTGCGCACGTACTGTCTGATGTCATCCGCCTTAGTGGTGTAGTGTAGGCGGGAGACATACACGGGTATACTCGGTATTGCGGCATGCAGCGCTGGGCTGGGCTTAATGCTTCTTAGAGAGAGTCGAAATAAAGTAACAGTAAGCTGCAAACTCTTTGCCTTATGCACACTTGCCTACATCTGAGTTAAAAGCATATTTAATAGCGGACAGTGTAGTAACATGATGTGCAATACACGTAAATCTCAATCAGTACTTTCGTACTTTGGTCTTGGGTACTTTGGTCCATTGCAGTTCATTGTTGATTTAACTAGTAAATTATGTAAGCGATGCATTATTTGAAAGCAAGAACAATTGTCTATCATTATAAAACAATCATTCCAATACTTTAGTTGCGTACACAGAGATTCCACGTCCATTAATTTAATGAAATTATTACTTACTACCGTTCGTATGTATTTATTGCTGCTGTAAGAAGCTAAAAGTCAGATGCTAACTTTTCGTGTCAGTGTTCTACTGTTTGTCTTGTAAGACATAGAACTAAGGATTTCTTTCGAGTCTTTGTCGACCTAAATATATAAAATAAAAAGAAAGTAAAAATATAACAATATTGTAGGTAGTTTAACGTATTGTTATTTAGACCTTTATTAATTTAACCATTATTGCCATACAACGTGGCAATGCTGTCAGCCTTCTTCTTCGGTTCTTTGACGAATGTTAGAATTTACATGTAATCTTAGTAGGTATAATTAGAATAGGTAATGTACATATTTAGTTAGTTTCAATTGTATTGTTTTAAAATTTATTGTTTCCATTATCTCTGTAATACAATAAAGTCTTCATTTAAGCATTTATAAAGATTTGAATTTGATTTGGCCCAATTAATGCCAGGGTTATTCTTGCTAGAGGAAATACTTAATATATTTTAAAAGAGAGCTCATTAGAAAAAATAACAGATAATAAATTTAAATTAGTTTGATGGGCTTCTTTTTGACATTCCAAAATCAAATTTAAAAAATATTCACATAAATCCTAATAAATTACATACCACTGCTATTACGATCGCGGCTACATAGTTTAAAAAAAATAACTTACATATTAGTTTGGCTTGTTACAAGCCACAACTCTTCAGTGGTGAGTGCGATATACGTACAGATTGTCACGCTTGGCTGTTTTAGCAGATTCCTTTGCCTATCACATACAGCAGCCAAGCCATTTTTTGTAATTTCAAAGTGACAAAAGGAATGTTGCTTAGAATCTTACATCATCATTGACGATTTATTTACCAACTGTCTCTCTAATGAATCCCTACTTCCCTTACTAACTTCATAACGCGTGGATGGTTGGATCAATTTAGATAATTCTTTTATTTAGTGTTTGTTATTGGCAGGAGAAGGATCATATAAGAGGAAAGGTTACCTAGGGGGTAGTAACATGAAAATTTTAACTATCTGTCAACGAAAGTTTGATTAAAATTCATCCAGCATTTTCAGAGATTTTCAGAGACGGACAGACTGACAAAAAATTCTAAATAGTTTTTATTGTCGAGGCTTTTGTCCACAATGGGCTTGTCAGCCTAGATTTTTTTATGTAAGGTCGTTAATACCACAAGGAATTCTTTCAAGTGTGTACCTGGGGCGCCCGAGAATGGACGTAGGGACGCGGACGGCCGCGGCCTTGAGACGTGGACATAAAAAAAGTTCGTACATACCTACTGTCATAAATAGTCATAATAATGCATTAATTTACTGTAAAAAGCTGTTAATTTGGAAATACATACATACAAACCACACTCCAATTTTATTTTATTATGCTTGACTGATTAATTAAAAAAAAAAGCAACAGTTCCCATGCAACATCCTGTAAATGATTCATAGACAACTTGTTATTTTCTTGCAGAAATTGCGTATAAATATGTAATAGAACTCGCAGTCCTCACACGGGAACAGCCAGCAGACCGTATCACAATATAAGTGGCATAAAGTAGCTATTATCTGACAATCCAAGATGGCGATAGTGTTTACGATCTGACATTTCTCACGCAGTTATAATCAAATGTTGGTAATATTTTGTTGACATGTTTGGCCAATAAATATTAATACAATAATAATTACATATTTATACAGAAACGATATTTTCTGTGATTTTATAAAGTTTTTGCAATACGTGATTTAAAAAAAAGCCAGGTTTCTCAAGTTTTTGTGTCAATTCCTAAAGTATGCCTATGTCGTGTTGCTTAGTCCGGAAATATAATATTAAGACTTCAGATATAACAGTTACTTTCACCGAAGTTAAACATTGAAGCTACTTAAATATCTTTTTAATTAATACAAGCAATCTGGGTCATTGGTGTTATCAGACTGAAAAAAAAATCGCTTGTCAGCTGTGTGATTGACACTATTTTGAAATTCGAACTGTGGTTATTTTGCGGACATCTGATTGCTCAATCGATTTAAAAAATTAATTTATTCAATTAGCACTAGTGTTTTGCCCAACATAGGAGTAGTGAGTTATTGGGCATTCTACCCCACCTTAGTTCCATCGGTTATCTTCGATAACCTCAGTCACGGTGGGGTAGAATGCCCAATAACTCTGTGGGGTAGAATGCCCAATAACTCTTTGTAAAATAATTTACCTAAGCCAACGTTCCACATTTTAATGCCGTTCAATACACTACCGTTCCGTCAATGGTTAACCAATTTCACTTGCTAGATGATTGCTTTCGTACAGCAAACTAACCCGATGCATGTTTGTTAACATGAACACGTTAAGATCACATTTTTAAAATAGATAAAGGTGGGACAGAATGCCCAATATCACTTTGGATTGGGAAATAACGTAACTAAACGAATATTCCACATTAATATCATTTGAGCACGCTGTCCCACTGTTCGTACGTTCGCTGAAGCTCCTTACTACTACTTGTAGTTATAAATATTTATGTTATAAATTCATCTTTTCATTACGAGTCCATCAGTATTACATAGCAAACATGAAATTCGTTAAACAAACACAATCGTTACAGGTCAATACAATCTGTGACGATTTGACAAAAAACAAGTTACGCCATGGAGAATTATTACCGAATACAGTACGTTGCATCATTTGCGGACCATCAAATTGTGGAAAAACTAACTTATTAATTGGTCTTCTATTGCATGAAAATGGATTGACATTTCAGAATGTTTATGTATATTCTAAAACTCTCCATCAACCAAAGTACATCTTTTTAGAAAAAGTTTTACAACGAGTACCAGGTATCACTCTCCAGAAATACCAAGCAAATGATGACGTTTTGAAGGTTACAGATGCGAAACCTAATTCTGTGATTATTTTTGACGATGTAGCATGTGAAAATCAAAGTAATATGCGTGATTATTTTGCAATGGGAAGACATAAATTGATTGACAGTTTTTATTTAAATCAAACTTATACCAAAATACCTAAACAACTTGTAAGAGATAATGCTAACTTAATTGTGCTTTTTAAGCAAGATGAAGTTAACTTGAAACATGTTTACGAAGAACATGTTAACACCGATATGACATGGTTGAAATTTCGAGAAATGTGTTCCCTAATATGGAAAGAGCCTTTTGATTATGTGGTAATTAATAAAGATTGTTCGAAAAACAACGGTTGCTATAGAAAAACGTTTGACACTTTTGTATTATTAGATGAAATTTGAATATTTAAGTAGACTGCAGTCACGTTATTGTTATTCTTTAATTGGTTCTTATCCGATTACCACCTATTTTACATAATGGATAAATCATTGAAAAAACAAATTGTTGATGCGACACAAGCTGTCAGGAAAAAAATACGTAAAATGAAGGATTTAGAAGATAATAATAGACATGCTCTTGATACAGTTTTTAAGCCTGTTACAGAATCTCTCAATTTAATAGCCAACACTAATAACCACTTAGCTCTAACAAAAAAGGAGGAAAAAGGAGAACCCCAAGAACCACAAGACCAAGATATGAAAGAAACAGATGAAAGCAGTAATGATAGTAACGAATCGGAACCCTCATCAGACTCTTCATTTCAGTCATTAGTCGATACTAATCCAGATGTATCATCTTGGTCATTATCTTCACAAGTACTATCGGATGTACCATTTGGTATAAGAAATAACCGTGGACAGTTAATGTTAGGTTCCTCTGGCATAACGATTGGAGATCAAGTTATTACTGTAGCCGGACACAAGTACGAAAGTACACCTGGGTTGCGAGAGTTACTGTTAAAAAGAGACATTGATCTGAGCTTGGTTAATGACTATGACAAGCAAAATTATAAGGCAATGTTACTTGTAACGAATGCACATCGTCGTGATTTCGATTCAAAAAAACCAATTAAAAGTAATAAAGGACAAAAATATTTGCAAGTTATTAAACCACTTTTCGAACAAGAAAGTAAAAGTCCAAGTTGTAGACAGAAAGTAGGAAAAGGATTACCTTTAACAAAAATATGGAAAAAAAATACAGATTTTGTATATTGGGATGATCCCAATGAATTGGTTGATAGATTAAAATTATTAATTGCTTCTCGAGATGCTGGTAACACAGGAATAGACAATGAAATAATATCTATCATTGAAGAACTACGTGAAAGCAAAATCATCAAATAAATAAATCTACTAATATTATATGTGTATCATTTTACTATATACCGTTCAACATAATACACCTTTAATATGAATGTAGACAAATTTGGTCATTATATTCATAAGCGAATGCGTATATCGGAAATACTGGATTTTAATGATAACGCATTAATAAAATCTGATCGTGGAGATTATGACTTGAAGACATCGAGGTTAAAAGGTGTCAAACCTCCTCAAGACGCAGATGATGCAGTAAATAAAACATATGTAGATGAATTGAAAGGTGTACTAATGAATGACTTACAAAAATTGCAAAGTTCTATTCCAAATAGTGTTCAAAACCACATAGAGAAAGCTTTAAAAACAATAATGTCTGAGATAGTGACTCATTTGGAAAACAAATTTTACACAAGAAACGCAGTTGATAGACTAATTCAAGACGCAATTCAATCTATATTAAAAGATCGAAAAACATAGACCTTAAAGTTTATCAAAATGGCGAAACAACAAATCGTCAATGAAATACATAAAGCAGCACGAAAAAATTTTCCTCGACGATCTGTAATTTTAAAAGGTATTGATGATTTGTGGCAAGCAGATTTAGTTGATATGCAAAACCTAAAAACCTTTAATAAAGGATATAACTATATTTTAATAGTTATTGACTGCTTCTCAAAGTACGTTTGGGTGGAACCACTAAAAACTAAATCCAAACATGATGTCTCTCATGCATTTGAAAAATTACTTTCTACTAATCATAGGATACCAACTCATCTGCAAACTGATAGGGGTACTGAGTTCTATAATTCTACATTTCAAAAGCTTTTACAGAACTATAATATTAATCACTACTCAACATTTTCAACCAAAAAGGCTTCAATTGTTGAACGAGTTATTAAAACGCTTAAAAATAAATTGTACAAATACTTTAGCTTGAACGGACACTATAAGTGGATAGATGGTGGCTTGAACGATGTTATGAAGACATATAACAACACAAAACATCGTATTATTAAATTTGCACCTGTTAATGTCAATAAGTTTAATGAAACGGACATTAAAAATAATATTGCAAATTCCATGATAAAGGTAACCCAAAAATGTCGTCCTAAGTTTATAATTGGTGACAAAGTTCGAATTAGTAAGTACAAACATATATTTGAGAAAGGATACACTCCTAACTGGTCAACAGAATTATTTACTATAAAAAAGATAAATAACACTGTACCAATAACATATCGCATCGAAGATAATCAAAAACAAGTCATATTAGGAACTTTTTACGAACAAGAGCTTCAAAAGTCGTCCTGCCCTGGTGTCTATTTGATAGAAAAGGTATTAAAAAAGAAAGGAAACAAACTGTTTGTAAAATGGTTGGGTTTAAATAACAAAGAGAACAGTTGGATTGATAAGACTGCAATAGTGGAATAAGTTAATTATATAAGTGATATATAATTTTAAAGTTTATTCATTATTCTTTAGACGATGCAAGGTGGTGGACTAATAAACAGTATCATTAATCATTTACCATTCGAACTTCACATACCCGGTTATAACTATTGTGGACCAGGAACAAAGCTTTCAAAACGATTACTACGTGGTGATAAAGGTGTAAACAAGTTAGACGAAGCTTGTATGCATCACGATATCGCATACGCAAACTACATAGACTTGCCTAACCGTCAAAAAGCCGACTTACGTCTTATAGATATGACTAAACAAAGACTTAAAGCAAAAGATGCTCGAACAGGGGAAAAGATTAGTTCGTGGATAGTAAACAAAATTATGAAAGCTAAATTGAAGTCTGGTGCTGGTGTTAAGACCTTTAATAACTTTGTTAGGAAAATAAAAAGAAAAATCAAAAAACTCTCGCCTAAAGATAATAAGTCACTAATAAATATAGCTTATATGGTTGCTAGAAAATTAGTTCCATGCATTCCAAAAGTTCGCGTACCTCGAATGATACCTATACCAAAAACTGGAGGCATTCTACCTTTAATCCCAATTTTTGCTGGTTTGTCTGCTTTAGGAGCATTAGCTGGTGGTGCAGCTGGTATTGCTAAAACAGTGAATGATTATAAAGACGGTCAGAAAAAATTACAAGAAACTGAACGTCATAATAAAACTATGGAGGCTATAGCAATAGGTAAAGGTTTATACATTAAACCACATAAGCAAGGTCAGGGATTGTTTATAAAACCATCAAAAAACTAATTGATCAGCTACCTAATCGCGCTTTAACTAATATCGATATTCAGAAGTATGCCTATTGTATTCCTTACTTTCGGGGAGTTTACATGAAGGATCAGTTACCAAAAACACCTAAACGAATTGAATGTGGTATAGTTAACCTAGATAATTCAAAAAATGATGGAACGCATTGGGTAGCTTATGTTAAAATAAATAATTATTGTGAATATTTTGATAGCTTTGGCGATTTAAAACCGCCAAGAGAATTAATCCTATATTTTAAGAACTGTGATGTTTATTATAACTTTAGTAGATATCAACAATTTAACACAATAATTTGTGGACATTTGTGTTTAAGATATTTGCAATGTTTTTGGAATAAATACTATAAATTTTATATCATTCTTTCATTTCCATCATTTGCAAGATGTCACTCACCTTATCGATAACTGGAAACTCATCGGTATTATCTACCTATTATCCAAGCACGCTGCCATTAGTTGGGGAGTATGAATGTGCATTATTACATTTCTCTACATATAATTCTATTCCAAATTTTGATAATACAAATAATAAATTATATTATGGTTCTAAAAATGTTATCGAGATACCTGAAGGAACTTATGAATTACAAGATATTAGCGACTATTTAAAAACTGAGATAAAAGATGCATCCATAAAACTCAATTGTAATAACAACACCTTAAAAACTATGTTATTTTGTACATCAACTATAGATTTTACTAAAGAAGGTACATTTGGAAGTTTATTGGGATTTAAAAAACAGATCTTAGAAGCAAATAAATATCATGTATCAGAGTTTCCAGTTAACATTTTGCCTACGACTGTCATAAGGATTGAATGTGACATAGTTAGCGGTTCCTATATAAACGGCCAATCCAGTCACATCTTACACGAATTTGCACTTAATGTTCCACCTGGATACAGGATTATAGAAATTCCAAAAAACGCAATCTACTTTCCAATAAACCAAACCAATATAAGCTGCATACAGATAAGGCTGTTAGATATAAATAATAACTTAATAAATTTGCGAGGTGAAGAAGTGCAGTTGTATCTACATATCAGAAGAAAACATGATAGATTATAATAAATATGTGGTTCATTCAACTAAACATAACAGTCCTACTCAAACTATCAAACCAATAAGAGCTCGATCCAAAAAGGTCATAAAATTGAACAACAATAATAAAGCTTTTCTTAAAGCGATTGGTTTGTTAAAATGAATATACTAGATGTTTTATCCGCTCCTGCATACAACAACTCTGTGGAAGGAATTGAATTTCACTCTTACAAGCCTTACGTAACAAGTTTCAATAGAAGCGATGAAATCAGGATACCTATTAATCAACAAGACTTGTATATATTACCATCAGCAAGCACTTTGTTTTTGGAAGGAACTATTATTGTAAACAAGGCTGAAAATTCTAAAGAGAGAGTCAGTAGCGTTCATTTCACAAACAATAGTTTACTTTACTTGTTTCAAGATATAAGGTATGAGATAAATGGAGTGGAAATAGATAAAATAAAAAACGCTGGTATAACTACCACAATGAAATCATTAATATCAATGAACGAAAACGAGGCTAAAGTATCTAATGCTTGGGGTTGGAATATCGATGGTATAAATAGTACAAATGGGGGTAGCTTTTCTGCTTCCATACCCCTCTGTAACATTCTTGGTTTTGCAGAAGATTTCAAGAAAGTAGTGATAAACAGCAAACATGAATTAATATTGTTACGAAGTAATACTAATCTGAACGCCCTAAAACTTAGCGCTGGTGAGACGGTAGAAGATATTATTATAAATAAAATAATATGGCGAGTACCACATGTCAAAGTATCCGATAGAGAAAAAATAAATATGTTAAAACTGTTAGAAAAAGACCGATCACTCCAGATGATATTCAGGAATTGGGATTTATATGAATATCCGGCTTTACCAAAAACTACTAAACATACTTGGTCCATAAAAACATCATCGCAAATAGAGAAACCAAGATTTGTTATTATTGGTCTGCAAACAAATAGAAAAAATAATCCTAAATTGGATATGTCTCAGTTTGATCACTGTGACGTTCGTGATGTTAGAGTATACCTAAATTCAACCTACTTCCCTTATGAAAATTTAAATTCAAGTTTCTCGAATAACAGAATTGCGTTAATATATGAACAATACACCAGATTTCAACACTCATATTACGGAGGTCGTCGTGGTGAACCGTTATTAAGTGAGAAACAATTTAAAAATATTGCTCCGTTATTTGTCGTAGATTGTTCTAGACAACCAGATAATCTTAAGTCGGGTCCTGTTGTGGATGTCAGAGTGGAAATTGAAAGTGACATTGATATACCAGATCAAACTTCGGCATATTGTCTTATATTGAACGACTGTATAATTGAGTATAAACCATTAAGCAGCACTGTGAGAAAATTATCATGAACCCGAATACGATTATAGTGGATGTCCAGGGCTTTAAAGACACTTGTAATAACTTTATAGTCAAGGAATTAGCTCTGGCCACTCGTGTTTATACCCAAACGTTCTTAATAAAGCCTCCATACTTATTTAAATACTTAACTACGGATGAAAAAAAACAAGTTACGTGGTTGGAGAGAAACAGAGGGATTTACTGGAATGAAGGTTATATCGACTATAGAGAATTTCGACGTATAATTGTTCCTTATCTAGAAAATAAAGAAATTATTGTGAAGGGCTTAGAAAAAGTTAAGTGGATTCAAGATCTTTGTATGAATTGTATTTGTATAGATCTTGGTGAAGACAAGTGTCCAAATTTATCACTGTTGCATAACAAATATTCAAATATTGAAACCAGTTTTAATTGTATTAATCATATTAAACAATGTGCACTTAAAAATGTTTTATGTATAAAGAACTATTTAATAGAGCAAGAAAGGTAATATGTCTTCCTATACGCAGTTTTAATAAATAAAACAATTTTTTAAAGTAAATGGTTTTTTATTTTTTAACACACATTTTTAATATTTATAATTTTTTAACATATATTTTCATAGTAAATAAATTTTTTATAAAATCTAAATATGTCATCACTAGTTTACACATTTTTTACACAGTTTACACAGTTTACATTAATAAATTATTACCTGATTAAAAAATATGATATGAGTAGCCACACAATTATTACCTATGGTTTTTATTTTTTAACACACAACTTAATATTGAAATTTTTTTAACACATATTTTCACAGTAAATAAAATTTTAATAAAATCTAAATATGTCATCACTTTATCTACTAGTTACATTAATGAATTATTACCTAATTAAAAAATGTGATATGAGTAGCCACACAATTTTTTGGAAATATTGTGAATTAATTTTTCAGCTTGATCCGATATCTCATCTACCGTATCTTGTACAATATACTGTGCAGTGATTATGTCCTTACCTTCATCTTCGTCGTCCATTGACTCACTGAGTTCCTTGATCGTAATTTTTATTAAACGTCGTCCTTTTCTTCTTTCACTGTTAATAATATAGGAATTCAATGCACTGCGTTTGTTTGTAATTGGTCTTCTTCGATTAGTTTTCTTTTTGTTTATTTTTACTTCTTCATTGGGTGTTATTATCCAAGGTCTATTCATTGCGTTGTCCAAGTCGAACTGATCTTGCAGGTCTGGAAGATATTCAGGAGAGCTCTCTTCTATTCCGTTTGAAAATTTGTTTAAGTTGGTATTCTGAAAATTATTTAAAACATTAGTAATAAATCATACTAAGTATTTTGTAAATAGATTGAAATTTTCAATAGATTGAAAGTTATAAAATACCTACCATGTTAGATATGCTCGTATTGACTGTTTAATAAAGAATGAACTAGGTAATAATATTTTTTCTAACGCAGTTGATATATCAAATTATGCTGACATAAAGCATTTATTGGTATGATGATCAAGTTAGAACTTGAAATTCAACCATTCAATAATTCGTATGTGCAAAATGTTATTGTTATGCACCTACTTAATAGTTGTGAAATTCTTATGAATTTCAAACGTGTTGTAACGTGAATGATGACGTATTTCGTTATCAATATCAGATAAGGAATATAATAAAAACACAATAATTATGTAATTGCTTATTTTAATTTATTCGACATACTAATATAGAATCGGGTGACCAGTTAAATACCTATAGGCACCTTATCAGTTAGTATCATACGAAATAAACTACAATAGGTATTCCTAATATTTCATATTTTGTATTGTCTAAACTCTCCAGCTATTCTAAAGAATACCTACATTATTCCTTACTGATGATATTATATTCTACAACTTCTTTGGGAGCTACTCTAATTGAGTCACCAGAGCCTATTCAAATTTGATAAAATATTCTACATTATGTATAACTACGTGCTACTTTAATTTTACACTTTTTGGAATGACCAAAATATATAGGTATCTACTTACAAATTGATTATGTGGTTCACCGCGCTGTCCATGAGGGTTCCTTGTCAATTTCATCCGTGATGATAAAATATCTGAAAATAAAATTAAATGTTTAAGTCTAATTATTGAAAATCGGCAAATGTAGTCCGAATATGTCAAACCTACACAACTTCTTCGGAAGCCACTCTAATTGAGACACCAGAGCCTATTCAAATTTGATAAAATATTCTACTTTATGTGCAATTAAGTGCTAGCAAGAGATTAAATATTTCAGCGTTCATTATTTTATTTACAACTTTTGAATTTTGTACAGAACTTAAATGTTATACGAAAATTAAGGATAATCGTATAAAATTTAATTTAAAGGACTTCCATAGAAAACTACGTCGCCTAATAAATTAGATATTTAGTAGGTAAACTAACAAAGAATTATAAATCAAATAATTAACATTATAAGTAATTACTTACATGACATTGCTTTTATTTTGGATCTTCCTTTTAATCCTCTGAAGGACGTAGTGCACTGCGTGTTTGGTAGCTCGATGCAAATGGTAGATATTGTGGGAACAGAATATGAGACATTCCTCGCGTATAGGAACGATGTGTCGATGTGGCGATAACACACATAGGTAAACAAGTAGAACATACATGAACAAACTGCTGACTTAACATTGGTCGTAGCTTTGTATAAAGGTACGTTGTTAGCCGACTTGGATAAAAAGAGGTGTATTACCATATAGTTTAAGCACATACCAAAACTATTTGCTAATATTTAAAAGTTATATTTTAAATGATTATTTGTAATGTTTGTTAACATATTTGTGGGATAAGTCTGTAGTAATATTTTTGTAAAATTATTTTTATCGAAACGATTCCAAAGGATTTTTAATAGAATACCGTTAACCATACTTTGTATCAAATTTGAGAACCATAAACCAACATACCTACAGATAAATAAAGTAACCACCTTTTTAGAAGTCGGTTAATACGATGTCGTTTTAATATTGTATCGCTGAGTAAGTAAACTAACAGATACCTTGCTTCCACACACTAACACACACACACACACACCCATGAAAACCGTGCATAGCAATTTGAAACTTCTATAATTGTGACGCAAACTAGGTAACTTCCAGGGTACGTCTACCTTTTAAAAATAATTAAATACCTACCGTGTACTAACGGTCAGCTTATATTGGTGATTTAGGTATAGACGACGGTCCTTACCTAAATCACCAATAAATTGCATAATTTTACTTCTGCACAATGGTATGAGTATATTTCATTAATACTTTTCATGTACCTATACATAATTATATAGTTACCATATCATATACTTATCGACGACGATCAACGAACATACCTACATAAATTATAATTACATTTTATATGTATCATACAGAAATCATAACATTCGTCGGAATTAATCGGAATTAGCTTTGGCGGTGTTGGTAAAGACATGGTTTTGTATTTCAATTGTAATAACAAAAGTGCAATTAGACGAAATGAGTTTTCAATCATTTTGATTTAAATAGTCGTAAGTAACATAAATTAATTAATACACCTATATAAATAATAAGTTAAGTTTTAATTTTGTTGGGAGGTGATAATTGCTGAATTGATACTTTTTATGTATAAAACCCATCAATTTTTCAAATAAATTACATTCGCTCCAGTATCTTCCAGTGATCTTCTCCAACAAGAAAATGTGAGTAAGTGCTATTAAATTAATTATTATTTGGTTAATTATTATCCAGCTGAGTTGCTTGGTTAATTCCTGCCGGCTGATAATTATTAATTATTATTTAGTTAATTATTATCCAGCTGAGTTGCTTGGTTAATTCCTGCCGGCTGATAATTATTAACGCATATTATTATAAAATGTGATTACTGATTATGTTATCCCACTGAGTAGTGAGTTGCTTGGTTAATTCCCGCCGGCTGCATTATCTATAATCAGCCGTGATGCTAGCAATATATCTATTCGGAAAATCTTGGGAATATATTTGTTTATAATTTGATTGTATTTTAACAGGTATGATTCGGAGTTTGAAACTTCTTCTGTAGTAGAGTCTGAGTGTGTAGCACCAAAGAAACGCAAACAGGTGATAGAGAAAAAGCAAAAACAACCCAAGCCCAGCTGCACCCAAAGTGTACAACGAAAAAACACTTCACCCGAGTTTAACACCACAAAGAGGTAGGTTTCATTATGTTCAACTAAGTTTAACATCGTCACATTTTAATTAAGTTTAACATCGTCACATTTTAATTAAAATTGAATAAGGTGTAGTTTACACCTTTACCTTAATTTTACACAAATGAGTGACACACTTAATTTATATACATAGATAGATCTTTTGACAATACTTGTACGTTTCAATACCTACACGTTTAAATACTATAACTTTTTGTGTTTTGATCCCAAGTTCTTAGTCACTTTGAATAAGTACTTTTATAATTAACACTTTTTTCTATTTACAGAACGAAGAAAACAAATATTTTGAATATTTTGCGGGCTGAAGAAGGCAGTTGCAGAGAACCACGGCGCGACTTAGCTTCCAGTTTCTCAAGTCGTGTTTCATCTGGGACGTCTCGTCGCTCCAAGAAAACGGAAGGAGGGTATGTGGTTGATTTTAAACTCTATAAAACCAACGATTACATATCACACGCCCCTGATGTGCGCTACAGGACAGCGTTGGTGACTGTAAAATTACAGTGCGATGAGTCCTCACTATCTTGGGAGTCACTTCAAGACTTTCTAGGACATGCATATAAAGAATTTCAAGACACTGAACCAGTGCATTATGCGGATAAGATTTTTATAAAGTAGATTTAATTTTTATAGATATACCTTATGTATATTATTATAATATACACACATCAAAAATAGTTTGAGATCACTTACAAAGCTGATATATTTTCAAATTTAACCCAATCAACAGAAAATGTTTACCTACGTTTAATCTTTATTGTTTCACGTTCTAATTCTAATTTTTAATATTTTTAGAATCTTATCAGAAAAAATCTTCTATATCACAAATATAAGTATCAAATTTTCAAAGTGATCGCAAACTTTTTTAAGTGTGTAGATCTATAATACATAAATTTCTTTAATTTTTTATGTTTTAAACTTAGTGTTGTAGGAGCAAATATTTTATTTAATAATAATGCCTTTTTGTACTGCGTGTAACACATCAGTACCCAGTAAATCATGGGTAGGACATTTGCGAAGTAGTTCACATAGGAAAAGTAGTCAAACAATAAAACATAGTGATGGTGTAGAAATCATAAACTCAGCGTTTCGCAGTCGTATATTAACCTATAAAATATTAGCTCGTGATGAACATCAAGGAGCGTCAATTGAATCCTTTTTTTCAAGCATTTTTGACCGATTAAAATCTCTTTTAAATGAATTCCTTACTAAGCATACTTGTGTTAAGGTAAACTTTGAGTTTTTTGGTACATTTTTAAAATTCAAAGATAATTCACAAGAAGTGAAATCTTTTGGAACCAAAAATAAAATATTATATTCTAACTTCGATTTCGAAAAATTGTATATTGAAACAGTTAATTATTTAAAAACATCTATTGAAGAGTTTGAAGGTCGTGATAGTGGATGGACATTTATAAACAATTTGTATGTTGAGATGAATCTCAATAAATACCAACCACTTGGTGGTTCTAGTTATATCAGTTTACCCAAATTAATTCAGGCTAAAAAAGCATGTTTGAATATTTTGAATAATGATCACTATTGTTTTTTATGGTGTGTAACAGCGGCTTTATATCCAGTTAAGAAACACCCTGAAAGAACGTCTTCTTATCCTAATTTTCGAGAAATATTTAACTTAAGAGGAATGTCTTTTCCTGTAACCTTTAATGATATTAGAACATTTGAAAAAAACAATCCACATATAAAGTTTATAATTTATGGTTTACAAAATCACAAAAACTTTGTAGGTCCTTTGTATAAATCTGAATTCAACCTTAAATACAGCGGAAAAATGATACACCTTCTGTTTTTAGAAAATAATAATTCTTCTCATTATTGCTTGATCAAAGACTGTTCCAGACTTTTTAGAAGTCAAGTCACATCTCATCACAGCAGATTACATCTTTGCGATTTATGTTTGATATTTTTCAATACCGCTGACGAACTTAACAACCATTTATGTGGAGGTGTAGTAACTGTCCTTCCAAACAGAGGTTCAGTAATTAAGTTTAAAAACTATGAACGGAAACAAACTATGCCTTTTTGTATTTATGCAGATTTTGAATCGATGCTACAAACAAGTACTGAGCCTAATTGTTCTAGTAAAAATATGAATATGTTTCACCAACACGTACCGGTTGCTTTTGGTTATTATATTGTATGCTCTGATGAACCTAGCTATAATCGTTACGTGTCATATCGAGGTCCAGACTGTGATAAGCGGTTTGTTGACTATATAATTAAAGACGTGCAAAAAATTTATGATATAATTAAGTCACCAGCTGTAATGATATTTTCCACGGAGGACAGGTATGATTTTGAAAATGCAACACGTTGTCATATATGTCAAAACTTTCTTTTTTGGGACAAAGTCCGTGATCATTGTCATCTTACCGGTCGCTATCGTGGAGCTGCGCATTCGTTTTGTAATTTGCAATATAAATGCCCTGCATTTGTCCCCATTTTTTTTCATAACTTAGCTGGTTATGATTGTCATTTATTTATTAAAGCATTGGGTGACGTCCCTGGTGAAATAAAGATAATACCTAAAAATAAAGAAAACTATATCTCATTTACGAAATTTGTATCAGTTTCATATAATAAGTTTTTTCAAATGCGTTTTCTTGATTCGTTTAAATTTTTGGGGACAAGCTTAAACAAATTATGTAAAACTTTAAAACCAGAAATGTTTAAAAATTTACAAAATCACTTCCCTGTCCGAGATGAATTCCAATTACTTACTCGCAAAGGCATTTATCCATATGAATACATGGATTCGTGGAAACGGTATGATGAAAAATGTTTGCCTCCAAAGAAATACTTTTATAGTTCCCTCAATGATGAAAATGTTTCTGAAGATGATTACCGACATGCACATTTAGTTTGGTCAACATTTAGAATTACTAGTTTAGGTGGTTATACGGATCTATACCTACAAACTGATGTGCTTTTATTAGCAGATATTTTTGAAAATTTTAGACAGACTTGTAAACGACATTATCACTTAGATCCAGCTTTTTATTTAACTGCACCCAGTTTATCTTTTGACGCTATGTTATTAAAAACATGTGTTCAATTGGAACTAATTAATGACTTGTCTATGATACGCATGTTACAAAGTGGTATAAGAGGAGGAGTGTGCCTCTGCTCTCACAGGCATGCGAAAGCAAATAACATATACTTACCGGATTACAAATCTTCGGAACCTGATTCCTATGTCTCTTATATAGATTGTAATAATTTGTATGGGTATAGTATGTGTCAATACTTACCATTATCCAACTTCAAATTTCTCACTCAACAAGAAATTAACAATTTAGATATAACGAAAATTGCAATTGATGCAGATTGTGGTTTTATTTTGGAAGTGGATATAGTATACCCTAAGCGTTTGCATAACTTACACAACGATTTACCATTTTGTTCTGAAAAATTTATACCCCCCGGGGGAAAGAGTTCTAAGCTAATCCCTAATTTATATGATAAATTTAAATATGTTATTCATTACGTGCATTTACAAACTTGTATGAAACATGGGTTAATATTGAAGAAGATTCATAGAATAATCAGTTTTCGACAAAGCCCATATTTAAAACAATATATTGATTTAAATACCAAACTGAGACAAAAAAGTTCTTCAACTTTCGAACAAGATTTTTTTAAGCTCTTGAATAATAGTGTATTTGGAAAAACTTTAGAAAATACTGAAAACAGGGTTAATGTCCATTTAGTTTCTCAGTGGCGAGATATCAAAAACATAACTAAAAGAAGAAAATGCGCACAAAACCTTATTGCTCGTCCAAATTTCCATAGTGCAACGGTTTTCACTAAAAATCTAGTAGCGGTGCAGTTAAATCCTGAACAAATAACTTTGAACAAACCAATATATATTGGCTTTGCTGTTCTAGAATTATCAAAAAGTCATATGTATGATTTTCACTATTCAGTAATGCAACCTTTTTACAAGGATAGGATACGGATGTGTTACACGGATACAGATAGTTTTGTGTATCAAATACAAACCCATGATTTCTATGAAGACATAAAAAATAACTTTTTATCTTACTTTGACACCAGCAATTTTTGTAAAAATAATGTGTATACTTTACCCATACAGAACAAAAAAATACCAGGCTTGTTTAAAGATGAAATGGCTGGTAAAATAATAAGCGAATTTGTTGGATTGAGATCGAAGTTATATTGTATCAACACCATTCACAGCACAATTAAAAAAGCCAAGGGTATTAAAAAGAATGTTGTACGTGACCTTAACGTTACTGATTATGAAAAAACACTTTATGATGGTGACATTGTTCATAAAACAAATGTTTTATTTAAGTCAATAAAACATGAGCTATTTACATGTGCTGTAACAAAAATTGCGTTGTCTGGTGATGATGATAAAAGAGTAATTGCAAAAGATAAGATTTCAACTCGAGCATGGGGTCATACCAATATTTTTAATTTTTAAATTAGTAAATAAAAATGTTTATTTACTGTTTCTTTTAAGTACATGACTACAATGTTTGGAGAGATCTCCTATTGCACAAATATATGCTTGCATCAGGAAAATCCGCTCTTCTTACAGACCTTTTATAAGCTACGTACCTTTTATAAGTTAGCATAAAATAAGCAAATAATATTCACATGTTATGTGCACTAAACACGAAGTTTTGTGATGTATATATCATTTGAGATCCTACATGTAGTGTGAAAGTGACGTAACTAGCCCTGTGACATGATGTCTTGTGATCAGACCCGTTATACCGGACTAAGGTCTACTAATAACGGGACTGCTAGCTTATTGGATTTAACTAGAATTAAGTGTGCTGTCCTGTCTTATATAAGTACCTAGACTTAACAAATTATAATTATTTTAATAAACTAAACTAAGTAAAACTGTAAAAAAAAAATAAAAAAATAAATATATTATTATATGGTTTTCAGTTTTTTAATTTAATATCCTACAGCATTTATAAAACTATCATCATGACGAACAAGTTTACGTTTTTCGCTATATTCTAGAATGTACAAATTATAAGACATAAAATGGTAAGTACGTTTTAGCTTATCGTAATTGTGATTCTACAAAATAGTTCCCTAATGAACATGCAAGGAGCTTCAGCGAACGTACGAACAGTGGGACAGCGTGCTCAAATGATATTAATGTGGAATATTCGTTTAGTTACGTTATTTCCCAATCCAAAGTGATATTGGGCATTCTGTCCCACCTTTATCTATCTTAAAAATGTGATCTTAACGTGTTCATGTTAACAAACATGCATCGGGTTAGTTTGCTGTACGAAAGCAATCATCTAGCAAGTGAAATTGGTTAACCATTGACGGAACGGTAGTGTATT